>KZ308510.1:482034-612929 GCA_000376725.2 Ladona fulva
TAAATAAATTAATTAATTAATTAATTAAACTTGAGTATATTACTACCCTTGATTATATTATGTAATACAGATAACGTCTTTGGCATTATATCTTACAGCATCGATAATTCACTCTCCTCAGAACGAAATATATAAATTTTTAGAAGACAGATGACGTAAAATAAGACTTTATTTTCTTAGCAGTACATTCATTTAATGGACATTTATTTTATCTCATTTAATACATTTTCATCGACATCCCACCTAGGTTAGCATTCTTTTACAGATTATTTACGCTCCTATTTGTAATAGAATTAGGGTATGAGAAGGATGCGTAATCCGTTACAATAGACTTACAATTCAACTTACAATGAGTTTTATCATGCTTGACGGGGGCGTTCAGTATTCAATGCAAAGCTCAATTTACCTACAAGAATAAACTTGGAATTTAAAAGGAGAATTAACGTATATAAGATAGTATTTATATTTATTTGTATTTATATTTATTTGTATTTATATTAATAAGATAGTATTCTTAGTAATTAATCGTATAGCCTGAAGTTGAAAATTACAAAGTTTTCAAGGAGGTTGATCTCATAGTTAAAAATTGCAAAATGTTCATGATGTGAAACCGTCCTCTCTATTGAACTTATTTGACCGTTTTGCTATTTCAACGGACAAATTTTTCGCTTTAATCACTTAATTATTAGCAAATTATTCGAAATGTATCCAGGATCAAAGTAACCATCGACAGGTAACAAATATATTGAGTTACGACCGACACTATCTGGCTTAAGCGAACCGTATATATATACGGTAACAGATATATTTTAAAATTAAATTTAGTTCCTTGACGGGGATGTTTACTAGTAATTCTTTAGGTGCGTTCTTAGAATATGTTGCGGGCATTAAACGTCCTGCCTTAGGCGGCTCTGATACTGCGCGAAAAATTAGGGAAATAGATGTTAGTTCATGTCGCGAAAGTAATCCATTATGTGAAAGGAATCATAGTGGATTCAGCCCCTGCCACACGCTAGAAGTCGGTTTGAAGGGTACATAATGCAGGATACCTATGGAGATGTAGCGTAACTAGTGTAGTCAATATTTTGAACTTTCTATGACATACATTGGAAGTTCGAAATTTACGGCTTTATGTCTGACAGGAAAACTTTTCAATTATATATGAAATATTTTGCAGTTTTAGAATATGATTAGCTATTCTGTTGATGCAATAAATATATATTATCTAAAATTGAAGTAAATTTACTATAATATTGACCACGCACGTTAAATCGAGGAACTAATATTGAGGTGACGATAACAAAAAGAATCTTTGAAGAGTTAAATAATATCCTTCATTCAAAGAGAGAATTAGACAGAATTAAAAACAGAAGATAGAAGCATAAAAGCGAAAATAAGAAACGCAGTTGTGAGACAGACGGTAATAAAAGAAGGTGCTTCAATGGAAGTGCTTGATGACGATTGAGGATGCAAGAGATAAAGTAACGCAAGAGATAAAGTAACACAAGAGATAAAGTAACACAAGAGATAAAGCAATGCCAAAGAAAGGATTGAGTTGAGATGGGCTGGGGGAGGTGAGGAAAAACCGCACAATTGGAAACCAACCCCGGAGAAAAAGAAGGAAATCTGTGCAGAGAACAATCTCTCTTTTGAGAAAAAACAGCGGCAACGATAAGGAACAGTCGCCATCTGGAAGTGAATTGATTCACTGCGATATACAGTGGGGGGAATTCGACTTGCTTTACTTCGTAAATGTTCTTGGGATTCTAAATTTGAAAAATGAAGTTAACTCAATTTAAACTAACGAGTTTTTCGTCTCTTAAATTCATTAATATCTCTCAAGTTCATTTTTATCCTATTGGGAGATGAGGATTCATATTCACAAGTCAATTTTGCAACCCAAGTCATTTTTTGGCAAATTCGCTGCAAAACCACAGTCGGATGATGCACCAAAAACAGAACATTATTAAATTATAAGGTATAATCGATTATAATTTGTCATAAGGCGTCATATTCTAGAACTAATTAACGATTTCCTAACTTTATCCGTAAATTATTTACGTAAATATTTATTAAAATTTAAGTTGCGACTGATTTTTGGTTCAAATTTCACAAGAGAATATTTTAGAAAAGAATTGTCTACAAATTTATAAATCATTTCAGAAAATTAAAAATCGGAAACCGATCGATTTTGAAAAGCAAAGGCCACTCTCTTGAAGGAGTAATTCTGAAAATCTTCGAATTTAAGTAAACGTGAAATTCCGTATGACTGATGTATGGAATGATGCTCTACACAAATCAAGGTTCATATAATGCGAGGAAGTATTTAAAAACTTATCTTGAATCAATTTTTCGTGTTATATGTCAGAATGCAGCATATCAGGTAGTCGAACTTTACATAGATGCCTGATTTCAGATTTTAACAACATCACATTTTGTTGACGAGAAAAATCTGCCTAAAATTCTTGAGAATATATAAATACTAAAATATTGAGTTTAACGAAGGTTTCGTGAAAGTGTGCGGCATTATAATTTTCATCGCAGAGTCATAAGCCAGTTTGCCAAAGCGAGGTAAGAAAAAGGTTTCAAATTATTTAAGGGTTCAGTTATAATACGATCTACTATTACATAGTAACCGCTTCCTTATATAGTATAACTTTTACTATCATCTTACTGATTTTCCCTTAAAAGTTATTCACTCGTTGATACTAGATTAGCTTGAAGTTTCCTGGTCCAATAATCATGAAATTCGTCCGCCTAAAGGCGAACCCTTTTTGGTAGGAACTATCAAGCATTCGCAACGGTGGCCTATCTTTGAGAGCCATCTGCCGACAATTTAGCAAGGCTCCCGCAGCGCGTTCGGGTCTCTCGGATTTCGGAATCAAAACATCACAAATTTCGTGAAATGATAAGCATCCTTTTAACTGAAGCGTCCGTCTCACTTTCGCGTCGGGGCATTTCCAAAAACACCCTTTTCACGGATTCGAGAACGATTTAAAGCTGTCTTGCCTCTTGTTAGGTTCATATTCAGTTGCGGTATCGGCTGCAGATGTTATCTACACAGAATTCCGAGTCAAAACAGGAGAAGTTAGAGCGTGTCACTAATGGGTGTGCAGACGCGAACTCCCTCACCGGCCGGCGCTCGGTTGCCACTTCCTTGACAACCCCTCAGCAGCGGACGCCAAAGAAGTTGCGCGTCGACAAGATTGAATCCGAGGATAAGGCGAGAGATCCATTTTAGGTCGGACGCGGCACAGAATAGGGCTGAGATGGCGATACTCGGGAGAGGCAAATATACATGGGCGGAACAAAGGCTCCACAGGGAACTTATTTTCTATATTTTCGACCGATTAGCTCGTTTTTACCAAAGATAACGATATTATAACCAATATTATTGGGAGAAATAAACTAAATCTAACATCTAAATCTAAAGTATCTAACCATAACATGGAAAAGAAATTAGCAATAAGATTCCAGCTTATTCTAATCAGCATGGAAAACAGAATTTAGAGATTATGGTACCGATATTTTTAATGAGATACATAGGGAGTTACGTTTTACTAAATACATTTCTACTGTAAAAATAGAAATGAAGGCCTAGTTCTTTTTAAAAATTAATACTCTAATATGAGATTCATTGTATGCAATTTTAGAGCAAACACGTACATTACCAAATACTGACCATATTTACCGTTGGCTATACTATGTTTATATTTATTTAGCTACATTAAGTGATTTTAATTTGTATTAATTATTCTAATATACATATTTCTTTTGTTTGTAATGTTCAGAAATGTCATATTTATATTTTATATTTTTTGTTGTTTATAGAGTTTTATGCAGTTTTATTACACGAAAATACCGTCGATGTTAAAAATTGAGGAAAATGTCACCTAAAATACACATTTTGATAATTTGAGTCATCGCGAAGAAGAGCAATGGAAGTCATGTCGAAATAAATACACTAAAAGTAATATAAAATTTTAGATCAAATTAAACTATGAAACATTTTCTTTACCAAGATAACATTTGTTATTTCCTTTGATTTTGATTCTGTGAAATTTTCAAAGTAATAAATGATTTAAATAATTTTCTGAGCTCTCCAAAATGAATTAATGCCTTAAAGAGACTTAAAAATGTAAGATTGAATGATTCTTAAAAATAATATGTCCTACAATAAGGTGACATAGAAGAAGAAGTAATTCAAATCATTCTTCAATTTTTTTCTCCCATTCGCCGAGTTTCTAATATTATTCTCTTGCGATTTCCTTTTGCCGCAAAAATCTCTAAAAACTCATTCTCCGAAGTGCACCAAAACTTTTTTCTGAAAAATTTCTAATTCCGTTTAGCTTAGAGATATGGATATCCAACGGTTGAGTTATACTTTACCTTCTAAACCATACGTTTAGTCGTTTCGAGTTATTGCAAACATTTATATTACGACACAGTTACAATGCTGTTACTTAGAGTATTCCAATAGACTTAAAAAATGATTTCCCCTTTCGGCTATTCAATATGGTCGCGTTAATTATACAAAACCATTTCACGAAAATTGTCAGAAATTCACCCCATAAATGGCAATAAATGCCGGAAATGTCCACAGCAAAGCGAAATTTCTTTTTAATACAAACTTCTCCTCCGAAGAATCCGCAAATCGCTCAGGAGATATAAATATATGTCCTTCTTTAAAACTGTATTTTATCCTTTGAATTACGTTATTCATCTTTCGCGATCACGATTCAATTTTATATACGCATCTCTAACTTTATTTCTCTTATCAGAACAATTCCATTGGATGAATAACATAATCGTTTATCTCCTCCCATTGTTAGCTAGTTATTTTTCCACTGCCACGTTGATGATAATAATAATAATAACAGAAGTCTTTTGATGAAAATTACCGCTATAGCGCAGGATAATGAGTACTTAATGCTCGGACGTTTTTCATTGAAATGCTAGCTTACGCCTCTTTTGAGAAAATCAGGGAGATTTTCAGGAATTCCCCCCTTTTTGATTGGTGGCTGAATTCCTTCAACGGTTTCCCAATCCGCCCCAAGCCACTGTCCATAGCGCAGGATGGTGCTTCCCGTGCTAGGCCCTGGGCAGTCACCGAGCAGGCAGGGCCGCTATCTCATCCGAGAGCGGGCCGATGGCCTCAAGGAGGGCCTCATCCCATCCACGCACGTCTTTCGCTTGCCTCCCTCTAACTGTACTGAGCCCCCGACGGGTGGAAGCCCACGTCGACTACCGTTGACGCATCTCCGCGCCAATCCAATAAGCTCTTCGTTCGCCGGAATCAATCTATGCCCCACGCAATCAGCATTTTTTCATTTACATTTAAACCCCGCAAGTCGCCAATGGCGCGTGGCAGGGGGTGTAAAAACACCGATAATCCTATCACACCCTAACTGCAATTAGCTTCTCTAATACTATAAGGGAAAAACGACTAGAAGTAACTACATAAGTAATCCCCTGCCACGCGCCATTGGCTGTTTGCAGGGCTTAAATGTAAATGTAAAAATGTAAATCCGTCCTGGCAATCACTTCCCTGAATCGCTTCCTAGTTTTCTCTCGCGCACGTTGCTAACCGGAATAACAATCTAAGCTATCTCGTCGATGAGATCTCTAGTGAGAAACTTTTCGAAAAGCTTACGTCGGTAATAAAATAAAATAAAACAGTAAATAGATATGTATAGTCGAAAACGTATCTAAAAGATTTGTGTCTTGTGAGGGAAAAGAACGTTACAAATTCTTAGATAATAATATTCGATTCGATCGGTAAGGGAAGCTATGCTTTGAATGAAGCAAAGGTCCTGGAAAACTTCTTCATTCATTTGCAGGGAAGGGGTTGAATACTTCTTCAGGTAATGCAATCCAGAGCAATATATCTATTTACAAACGAACATTTACTGACATATTTTCTTCTGGCATAAGCACATACTTTGTAACAGTGATAATTTTTCACTAGATAGGATCGATCTGTGAGTTTAGATAGATCTGTCAGTTTACCGACAGGAAAATGGTTATCGACACCCAACTAAACAATATCGTAATTCTTAAGACTTTCTTGGACATTTTCTTTACAGATCGTTCTATAAAGTTCAGCAAAATATGAAACTATAATATATAAACACCCTTTGAATTCCATCGATACGTAAGGACTAAAATCCTGTTCAAAAAACGGTATCAAATCAAATTTTCTATTAGGATTCTTTCGTGACTATACCTACTATCGTGGTGACTGTTTATCATGATTAGATGTTATTCAGTTCTATATATCTACTATAGTAGTAGTATTATTGTTAAAAGTGCTTCGACAACTTAGGTCATATGGCACGTAGGCCCCCTCCGGGAATCGAACCCAAGACCGCTTTCACCCGAAGTCGAACGCGTTGCCCACTTGGCTATCCGGGAGCCCTATATCTACAATAGGGAGCATTCTTCTCCATCTATTGAAAAGAGGAGATAAAAAGAAAGATTGCATGAAAAGGACAATGGGAAGTGGAATATTTTGCAAGGCGGCCGAGGATCTCGTCAGAAGATTGCTCTTTCATCTTTGTTGGATGTGAGAGGTATAATTGGCTCCAGATGCTTTACTAAGATCCCTTGGTCAAATAATCTTGAATTTCAACTCAATTCATCGCATTGAACTTTAAATCTCACGCAGTCTAAAACTGCTCACCAAGATAAGACATTTTATAAGTAGATGCTTAAAATTCATTCCCGAACATTTGATTAAACGCGGTCCGTTTGAGAGATAAGTTAAACTTCTGCAGAAATAATTCCTTTCTCAGTATCTCAAAGGCAGAAATTCGTCGGGCTACTTTGATGGCGCAAAGCCAATGAACAATCGAAAGTAAGCATTCAGATAAAATACACGCATGAAACTGCCATGGAATAGCTAAGGTCTAGGTAAATATTAACGGTTAATTGCGCATTTGATTGTAAAACTAATCTTAAATTTGTCAATATTCAACGAATTCTGACGGAAACCAAAAAAGGAGAGCTACTGAAAATGGAGTTGCAAAATAATAAAATTATTCATCTTTGTCCGAATGCACAATGAAAGTAAAAGATGTATACGCTAGCACACAATAGTACGTAAAGCTTTAAATAAAACTTTCAATAGTTGCACTTTCATGCGTTCCACGCTTTTTTGTTTTTTCAAATAATTTTACACTTAGTTTGAAATTAAAGCCATGAGTTGTTGATGAATATAGAATATAACATGATTATGCGATTACGGCTTCATACTGGTAGCATGGAAAGATCTTACGATATAAGCTATAATCAACAATATGGCATTCTTAAGCGACGGTTATCTCGGAAAAAACTCATATTATTATTATTCTTATTCCTTCTTAAATATATTTTCATGGGAGGCAAATATAGACGCAACTACTCATAGGAAATAGGCAAGTATACATAAATGGAAAATAACTATACATAAATGGCATAATATGGACCGCGAAATGTTGACAGGTATTATCGCAGAATGACGCAGAGAAAGCAACATTTGTATGTTTTGTTCCCACTTCACATTGGACTCGTGTATCCATTAGCACGCATTTGCTATGTCGTAAGCGAAACGTAAACATTATAAAATTTCTATTGTAACTTGGCTAATGCATACAGAACGGCAAAGGTCGCGGAAATCGTGAATCACGCACTTTGTTCCATATATCTCCGTTAAAGGACTCGGTGAAATGTGTCAATAGCAGAAATCGGAAGTGGAAAGGATTCCCCTAAGTTTACAGGAAGACCTTTTCCCCGTAAAAGAAAACACTGTCGCGCGCGGATATTCTTCTGAGTCTGCTGAGAATCCCAACGTCTTGCGAATGGAAGAACTCCGCCAACTGGAATTGCGCTCTTTCGAAACTGCAATGAAACGGGTATGTTTATTTGAAAAAAGATTGGTAAATCACCTCGTGGAGATAGGTGAATGGAAAATGAACGCAAAAGGCAATGAGCCAGGAAAATATAGGGCGCGTTTAGCATAGAAAGAAATAAGTGTCTCGGACCTAAAAGGGGGTTTATCGAGTAACGAGCAGCTAACCTTTCCGAGAGAATTTTGTAATTGGGAATGCCCAAGTTAAAAAATCGGCACACTCGAGAGAAAACGTCGACGCGGTGGCAGGAATAAACATTTGTCAACTGCGCTGATTATTTCGTGAAAGTTTTTTGCGCGAATTACCACGTAAATTGCAGACTGCCGTATTTTTGACCTAAGTATAACTACGTTCCCAATTATGCCTCGCTGTGGAAAATGGCTTACGTGGTCAATTAGGGGAGTTTAGTAACATATGCTACGGATGAATCGCTGGCGACTTTTATCAATAAAAATTTGACAAAAGAGCGTTGTCCTTATTTACGAAATTGACTACATCTACATGCAGCCCTTTAAGTCGCCTTTCGGCGTGTGGCAGGGGGTGTAACCACCAAGCGTTCGAGCTACCTCTTTAGCTTATTGTCATCGCGTATCGTTCGCGGAAGGAACGTGACGCTTGCGTTTCTTACCACAGTATTTTTTTAACAAATCGAATCGCCTGGCGCTGCACTTTCACGAGTTCGCCGGTAGATTTACATTCGTGACCCGCAAGCCGCCAGTGGTGTATGGCAAGGGGACACAATTCATCCGCTGGATGATATGTACTCACCGCATATTCATGCCGGGACAGGACTAAGATGGTTACGATTCGTTTTTCATGATTTATTTTAACATGCATTAGTTCTTGAAAATACTGCTACAAATATTTCGCCTCGGAGAATTTAAGCTGCGGAATGCGAACGGTTTTCTTCTGTAAAATCTGTCACGAATGATTTAGTTTTTACATTTTTTAGTTTGATTTGGATATCACTTGTTGTTACCACTATATTGGTTATAAAATACATATCCACCTTCTCCCTTTAAAATTATACTGACGTCTTGGATTCACTTCAAAACAGTTATACATTCTTATTTGTCTGAAAAGAACGTTAATTTAATGCAGGAGCAAACTCAATCCAATATTGCTAATTATTGTTAAGAATCGATCGAAGCCAATCCTTCAGCGCCTATACGTTTTGAGAAAAATAATGACAAATGAGCATTCTCTAATAACATCATGTAACTGCAAATGCTATCGCAAAATATTTCTGCAGCAAATGTTGTGTAAATCGACACTATAATGTAGATAATGTATCGATGATACAATGTTGAGAATTATTAATTGTCGCAATAATACACATATTCACACATTGGATTCTCTCAATTCTAGTTTACGAATTTTAATAAGTACAGCTGAATCTAAAACATATCTGAATTATGTTTTAAATCTAATATTTATATTTGTAGTTTATCAAGGAATTTTTGGGCAAAACGATAGCAATTGAAATTTTTTGTGTAGTATGAGTCAATTGTGACATAAATTAGTGAGACAAATATCTATGTTCAGCTAACATACCTTAATACTGCTAAGAATTTAATTGGTACACATTTGTGGGGTACATATGCCTCAAAAATTAAAAATAAAGATCAGTATTCCTCGTTTAATCATCAAACATAACCGAAATATCTAAAGTGGGTTTATAGAGAGAGCAGCTACCTTAAAAGTATATTTTTGCAATACAGGAATTTTCTGAAATTATTCAATCGAATTGAAAGAATATGCGAAGTAAATTAAGCTCAAGTGAAAGAAACTCCTCAGAGAATCGTTAAGCAATCGCACAAAAAGGATCCATTTGTACTAAATGTCACTTTTCAATTATCTAAAATATACGTCGGTTAATTAAACTGACGTCACCCTTCAACCAATATACTTGCGGTGTAATCTACATTTTTTATGAAACGGATTCTCGGACACGAGAGCCCCTATTTCGCGGTACCTTTTTAAAAGTTAAGTAAACAGAATATCAAATTGCAGGACAAATGCACTGCACTTTTAAGGCGTAATACGAGACGGCACTGACAGGGAAGTTTAAATTTGGCGATGATGGCATTCGCTTCGATCAATTGAAATTTCGCTGTCGTTTATTTCTTTTCTATTTTAAATTATTTTGGAAAACATCGATGGTAAGTACCGCACTCGTATATTACCAAGTGATAATCGAGTTATTTAATCAGTTGTTTCAACACTGAAAGTAAGAGTTCCAAGTCCGTGTAGCTTCAAATTTTATTATTATTATTACAAACATTGAATCGACCGCAATATGGAACCTACTCCATCGAGACAACCGAGTACATAATTATACATATTCATCGATCATAATTAAACAACAGTAATCCCAAAATAATACAATAGATACAACAAGTACAATTATGAAACCGTAGAAGTACTCTGCCTGGCATTCACCCTAGTCGCGAGGAAAACCCCTTCGAAACCTCCAGAAGGCAGTTCGGTCATACAATTTCACAATTACAGTTAAAATGATGTATGCATTAATTACAATTACTACTGGCATTATTATCACATCTTACTATACACACTACTTAATCTCGGATATATTTTCACGGTAAACTTTTTGCTCTACATTTACTATATATTTACTTGTTAATTTTTCTTATTCTATTTATGAAGACGTGAGAGGGTTGATGTTCGAGAACTTCCTCAGGTCCACTCATTTGCCTATTAAGGAACAATACGTGAAAATGTCTGTTTTATCGAAGATATTTAGTACTTTTGGTTCCTCCTTGCAATGTAATCTAGCTCTCGTATCTTGAGCTCCCTATGGACGGTTTCCCGATATTTTAATTTAGATTCCCTTTAGTTCTTCCTACTTTCTCTGAATTTGTTAACAAAAAGTGTGTCTAAACTTTGGATTCCTAGAAGTGTAGGTCAAGTTGAACATTCAATGGTACATACGTATGTTACACTCGTATGTCACACAAAAGTCTAAGGTTAACTTCCATTGGAGGTAATCTTGGCCAATCTGTCCACAAATTAGGGGATCGACTTTTAATTGAGATCAAATATAATTGAATTTATGCGGTAATTTTTTGGTCTGATAAATATGAGTTTCGACATTAAATACAAAAATATGTTTATTTGCTCTGAAACTCCATACTAAATGTCCTTCCTTTCGCAATTGATTATATAATTTAACCCTCCTTGCATCTAATGCCTATGTTTTCCATTTATGTCCTTCCCTCGTAATAACTTATTTTCCTTCACAATCCTTCTCTCAATTTGATTACCATTTTCTTTTAATTATTTCTTCCTGGGAAAACCTTTATCCGTCTTTAACACTAGTATAATATAGGAAAACGGGTAAGGGTGACTTTGCGCAAGATGGTGCGCACCCAGGAAAAATCCCAAGGAAGAATGGACTTGAAGAAAAAAAAAAGTCTGACAGGACCGGGGCCTTTCCCGGTCCCGTCAGACTTTTTTTTTTCAAGTCCATTCTTCCTTGGGATTTTTTTTCTGGGCGNGAAAAAAAAAAGTCTGACAGGACCGGGGCCTTTCCCGGTCCCGTCAGACTTTTTTTTTTCAAGTCCATTCTTCCTTAGTATAATATAGTACACTAGTACAATCCATATATAAAATTCATTTAGCAATCGTCTTTCTAAAGGCGAGACTGTGGCTTAAAATCCTAAATTTCCGCATTACTCTTACTCCTTTAATAGTACACCCCTGGAAGTGATACAAACAAGGGAAATGACAGAGAAAAGAGGAGAAATACCATCACTATTATAAAAGCGTCAATCAATTGTGATAAATGAACTTTGTCGCAGGATGACAGCTTTAAGAAACTATCTAATAGTAAAATATTATTTCTGATTCTAAAGAAAATAGTTCAACAACCGAGAAGGAATCAGCTGAAGTGAAAACAACGAAAGAGATCTGCTCGTCTGCTTTCGACTTTTAACTCTAAAATCGAGTGAACAGTTTGAAGACTTCTCCGTTGAGAACGAAAGTATAAATCCTTGAGAGAAAAGAGTCGTCATAGGCGCGAGTGTTTGTGCGAAGAATTGGAGGGCGGAATGGGCTACCGATATCCGCTCCCTCAGATCGCTATCTGCGGCCTGGATCAAACGGCGCGTTCGTGCCAAACCTCAATTCCTTTGTGAATCTCTCGATACCGCTTTATTCTCCACTCCACGTGAGCTTTCCGTGAAAACTCATTTCAGACGTGGTGCTGGTTTCTTGGGATGCGCGCACGACTAAAGAGGAAAAGTTTGGGGTTCATCGACAGAGATGCTAATTTATTCTTGATGACGTCACTAGAAGCTGCATAAAAAGTATCCGAAATAAANAACAGCATTCTTTCAAGTTAATGAAAAGCGAATCTTAGGCCCTCTGTGATGAAGACCTCCTCCTACCCTATCCTTCCGTTGTATTTATTATATCCTTCGATATCATAAAAGAGTGCCACATTAATGTTTGCTTCAGTTAGGAAAATAACAAAAGTTTCAGCTTTCTGGTTAATGAATTTTTTATATAGCTAGACTGTATCTCAATATTTTGTTGATGATCTTATATTGATGTGGTAATGTATAGGGACATTTGCATCTTCAAATTTAAGGTTGTCCAATTTTTCAAAATTCAAATGCTGAATAATTCCTTGGACACAATCAAAGATGTCCATCATAATATATGACATTTGTAATTTCCAATCCAATGAAGTGATCAAGAGTGGATTTAATCTCAGTCTGATTCTTTTAATATTTTAGTTATGCAGTGACCATTTTTGTCTTTTTTTTACCAAGTTATCTTTATACCAGACACATTTATAGCCTTTCCATAATTTTTCCATAAAATATTATTATTTAATAATGTACATGTTAGTTCCATATTTTATCATAAAACCCTCATTTTTGTTAACTTTTTTATTGTAACTTTCCTCTTGATGTTGAAATTGAGAATTTTATTACAAATTTTGGTTTTTTTTCATCTCTGTTTTGTACTAAGCATAATCTATATCTCTTTCCTGGATATTGTTTATATTTAAGTTGGAACAAAATTCGATCACCTTTGTCTTCAATTGAGGAGAAGATAAAATTAATTTAACTAATCCTATAAATTCCACGTCTTTCCCTAATTCTCTTTGTTTCTCAGTATCAATTTTTAATGTTGTCTTTAACTATTTTATCTTTTAGTTGGAACAAAATTCGATCACCTTATTATATCGCAGATCAGTTAAATTAATTAATTTAACTAATCCTAACAATTTATCAATGATTATTTTATTGCAAGTACCAGAAAATTTTTCGAGACTGAATGATCGGAGAAACTGCTGCTGATTTCCTCCGATGCTGTCAGATTCCCAAATTAAATCGAACCGAAATTGAGGTCGAAATGAGTCACCGATTGAATCACTACTAAGAGAACTTGTTTTGGAATACACACCTTTTGAAAATCTAATTACCGAATGAATCTACTTTACCACATGATTTAAATTTATTACTTTTCTTTTTGTATGATGCGTAACTTTAAACCTTTTATGTAACAATAACCATCCATTTAGCCTGGATTTGCATTATACGAGAATAATCCATTTTAATATAGGAATAACTGCTTATTAATGAATGATGACCCCTCACAATTCTGTGTATTTACTTTGTCTATGACTATGTGAGTACCCTGCAAGCCACCTCTCGCGTATCGTTCAAAAAATGCGTTCTTGAATCGATTCGCTGTAGCATCAATTTCCCTGATCTTCCTCGCAGTAGCAGAACGGCCAATGTAACATAGTGGACGCATTACATCGGCTGCACCTTCTACGAAAGTTGCTTCTCTGAATGTATTTAGTAAATTGATCCTTTTCTAAATCCTCTAACTTCTAAGGATTATAGAGGCCAAGGCTCACATAGGACTGTAGCGCCGAAGAGAAGAAGAACTTCTAAGGATTCCATCCCCCGCCCTGAAGCATCTGCGTAACCCTACTTCGATACTGCTTCAGTTTCTGTTCTCTTCAGTTTTAGGTAAACAGAAAAACACTATAGATTTTTATAAGCCCAGCCCAAAATCTTGGAAAGAGGCTGTTTTAATTTAAATGGATTTCAATTACTAGGACTGTCTGTACAGTCATCAGTCTGAAAGCTGGTTTAATCCTCATCCCTCCATCATTAGCCAAGAAAAGCTTTGGTGAGGGGGCTGACTTGTTAAAATGAGGAGTGAGGTAGTTTGCCATTGTTTTCCTCAGTGACACAGAATTCTGTAAACGGAACAAGTTCACGTAAATGAAGCACATTGACTCTATAAGTAACACTTTTCGTAGCAATAAAAAAGGAGAGACCTTAATCAATGCCACTATTCAGCATCTTATACCTCAGTAGCTTTAATTTTATCACATCCATGAACAAAACTGAGATAAAAGTCAATAAAGATACATTTTTTCTCTATCCTGTACCGAACGACAAATACAAAATATCCCATTCATCAGGAATAAGCAGGAATAAGCCATTAAGTAGCAGAATGATTAATCAGATATGAGGGGAATAACTGACGCGACACACCATCAGATTTAAAACCCGATGTACACCTTCATATTTATATCAATGCAATTTATTTAACACTGATTTCAGTTGGTCTCTTCGCAGATAATTCAGAATTTAGGGTTCGTTTTACGCTCTATCGCTTTGCGAAAAGAATGACGATCAAATTGTCGGTCCGCTTAAGGTAAAGAGATTAGAAACTTAGTTCATAAAGTGCCCTTCGCACGGCTTTCCTCGGGTATTGCTCGCTCTTCTCTCCTAATACGTGAGTACTGCGCATTTCGCTCTGCAGAGGACACTCACCTTCGTCCTCGGAAAAATCCCGCTCATCGAATACGAATCCACTTCGGAGTGAATCGAGAGGTACTTTCAATTATTTCGCATTCTCCTTTTTGAGACCGAAATATATTCTTGGGAGCAAAATAGGGCTGAAGGAGATGACTAAGGTGAAAAACTTGTTCCGGTAGTTTTATTCAGCGATCTATTCGAGGCGAAAGTGTTTTCGCTCCTTATAAATAGACCGATTGGGTTAACTCTGTCACCATTCAGGTCGACATCGAATCCCGCTTCATTTCTTTGGTAACTTTCCAAGAGGTTCGGCCGAAGCCTATAAGGAATTAAGTGATTTATTGCGCTATCGTAAAAATTTTGATTACATTTCCTATGAAAGGAGAACCACTTCTGCGGTATTTGCGCTTTCGTTATTCAGAGTGTTTATTGGGATTCTAGAAAAGATTGGAATTGTTTATTTTTAAGTAATTTTAATTTTTGTTTAATGAATCTTTCAACGACCATCTCTTGTACACACATGAGCACGAATAACCATGCGCCTTAATTGTGTGTCACTCATTTTTCTGCAATCCACCGTATTTCCCATAAGACGCACTTTTTTCTCCCAAAAATTTACCCTAAAATTGGCGTCTTTTGAGCCGAGAGTAAGCATATTTCCGACCTAATGAATACAACATTAATTGCAAACAATGTTGCGCTTTGATTCGCGAGATTTACCTTCTAAACTCCGAGGAAGCTTTTTCAGCAATTTTGCTCTTTTGTCTCATTCTTCCGTATTTTACGAGTATCGTTTCCTTGTTTCATTCATAAGCAGATTACGTTATTGCGTGTATAATCTTAGCTTCGTTCATCTGAAAAATCACGATGCGTCTAATTGACCGATAAATATGATATGTCTTTTTTATACATAATTCCACATTACATAGGAAAAAAAAAAGTAATCCGGAGATAAGGCTCGACTTCGTGGTAGAATGCCAGCTGTAAAGAGCAAGTGATTACTTCCAAACCATTCCATAGAATGTATCCCATAAGGGGTTGAGTACACAATGTTCTCCGAGTACTTTTAAGTTTCCGCAAATTAATTAAACACGGAAGAGTGTTCATTTTAGGACTATCATGTAAACTGTGGAACTGATAACTCGTTTTTCAATCAGATAATCGAAGTAACGTTGTCTCCCTCATTTATAAAACATTTATTGAATAATTCTTTATAAGAAAACCAGTCTGTCTCATTCCTACGTCGTCATTGAAGTATCTCACAACGTCGACATACGAGGATCCGATTAGTCATTGTAAAATCAATACATAGATCAACGAACATTGTCATAAAATATTTAGGGTACTATAATTGATGGCATATTCACAATCCGTGTTTAAGTGATTCACAAGCATCATGCATCAATATTAAGTGATGAAATGTAAAACATTGATTATTCTCACAATATAAAGCTAACGTAATAAGAATTATTCAAAATGTCTTCAATAGAGCCTCGTCTCTTAATGAAGTTACGTCTCAAATGCAATTCAAAATACAAGCATATTTAGGCTACTGTGAGTAAAACGATTTGAATGTGCAACAAATATTATTGTGCGATATATTATGTTGAAATACTGCATAAAAAGTATCCGAAAAAAAAGTTAAAAAGTGTTGTGCCTTGAATTATTTTTATAATATTAAATCAGTTAAAATATTAACTGTACTAAACAGATATAATGAACTGAGTTTTTAAACTGGCCATGTTTACCCCTCGTTGATGGTTTCTGTTTATTCTGAATGTAAATGTATTTTTATTTGTTTTATCCATGTAGTAATATGTCACTATTATTTCTGTTTCCTTTCGGATGTGATTTAACATGCTTTTTCTTTAAAACTCAGTTAACGATAAGTACGTTTCGCAAATTTCACATTTGTGAAATGTATCACAACACTCCCCTTCTTGCGACTATTTTACTGCTGCGATGTATTTCTTCCTTATGTTTTTAAACCCACAACTGGTTTTCTTCTGATAATTTCTTATCTGAATTATGTTTTAAATCTAATATTTATATTTGTAGTTTATCAAGGAATTTTTGGGCAAAACGATAGCAATTGAAATTTTTTGTGTAGTATGAGTCAATTGTGACATAAATTAGTGAGACAAATATCTATGTTCAGCTAACATACCTTAATANACCGCATTTTTCGTAAGAATGTGGATTTATATTCACTATTATTTTCCAGTGGTATTGTTGGTATTTTCCATTTTCTTAGTTTCACCATTTCCGTATTATTTTTCAATTTTAGTTGCTACTGTCAGTGGGTTTCGCAGGTACGCCCCTATTCTCGTGGGTGATTTCCTGCAGGGTTACAATTCTTTGCTAAGTGCAGACAGGTTATTTTAACCATATAAAAATGCCATCTTATAATTGTTTTTTCCTCTTGTTTTACTCCAAAAAGCTCCTTCTCTAAATATTTCTATGTTACATGTAGCTAGGCTCAATCTCGTCACGAAATGAAGTCGAGCTATTCTTATTCTTTCACGCGAATCTGTTGTATTGATAAGCAGACAGGAGCAGCTGCAAGTGCTGTCAACTTACCAGTACAACAGATGTAAAACACATGTCGGTATACAGTGAAATCACGCATGTTAATAGTAAACACATTTTAATATTTTCCCCATGTCTTCGCTTCATACCTTCTCATTTTTTGGTACCTTTCTTCAAATGAAGACATTTCATCGAGCGTCGCTTATTTACAAAAAAATGTTTTTTCCACAAACGAATTGTTTAAGGGTCCAAAGTTGTACTCGCATTTGCTGTGAGTTCTGACAGGAGTGATATTTCAAATGTTTTTGTCCGCATAGAAAAACGACGTACGCAATGAATCCCGTGCTGACACTGCACTTTCTGATCATCGAAGAAAGGAACACCTGTGGGAGTGGTAGTCCATCTGTTAGGCATACATCTTCGCCACGGTGTCAATCCTCGCCTCCGAAAAAAACTCGTCACTTTTTAGTTCGGCCCCTCGCACGACTGCTTCAATGGAAAGGAAGCCACTGGATTGAGTGATACCTTTACCATCGATGACCAAATTGGGCTGAGGAAACCACTCCCTCCGAATCTTTCCGCCCACGAAATCAATCGAAACCTTTTTCCTCCACTGGCGCGGGGAGTTCATAAAACAGCTGTGGATAACTTTCATCTCCAAATAAAGGACAATTCGCACTTTTCTACCTTTGACCCTCCATTCACATTAATTTGTCTTTATGATTTGGCCATTAATTCGTTGTCTTTGCGTACCTACTTATCCTTTAACGAAAGAAACGAAGGGAGTAAATCACTTGAGTAGCATTTTGTAATCCGACACAAGCGCAAGATGCGAATGTAAAAAATTCCATAAAATGTGGTCCTTTTCTTATTATCATCCATAAATCCATCCTTAAATCGTTCACTTGATTAATTTTCATCTAATAAGCCTTACGTTTATCTTTAATCGCATGTCAAAAATGCTTATGAGTGTTGATCAGAAAGCAATGCCCCATTTTTCCGAGCCCCTGCAAGTAATTCCAAATTGTAGGTTAGAGATCTTTGACATTTCCTGCATGTGTATGTGCATAGCTTTAGCTTTCTCCTGCAGATAGTATAGCTGCAGGAAGCTTTCAAGGTGGAGTCTGACCATCATAAACGTTCCAGACAACGTGCTGTGATTTTATGAATTTCTGTGCGTAGAGAAAGGAACGGTAGGGAAATATAGAAAAAACGTACGGTTAGGATGCATGAAAAACGTTTGTGCAAATCTATAGAACATCTTCGGTGGATAGGAGTAGAGTCGGTTGCTGTGTTTGGAGAGTGAGTGAATCAGAAGGCGATTGAAATTGAAAACCAGAACCAGAGCAAGGACTGGTGCTGACAGGGCATACATGCCCTAGTGAATCGCTGGAGGAAGGCTTGAACTTGAAGCCCTTGAAGAACCAGCCGTTGCAATTTTGCAAAATTTATTAGCTAAAGAAAGTAATAATGAATATAAACTATCCTCGATAGCATTTGGGGTTTATAAAGGTATTATTAATATTATTGTTAAAAGTACTTCGACGAGAATGGTCATTTCGGACATGCGGACATCCACAGGGAACCGAACCCGGGACCGTTTTCCAAAGGCGAACGCGCAGCCGCTTGGCTGTACAGGATCCCCGTTTCTAAAGATTATGAGCTAATGAAATCAGTATGATGAGGCATGAGTGAAATAGAAGAGAGTAAACAACTTGGTACTTTCCGCAAGTTTATTTTGGACGCCTAATTTCGCTAGCGCTGTGGTATCATTAAGCTTGAAAATTGTATACTCTCTTTTCTTTTGTTTGAATTCCACAACGTAAAGGCCTAAACTATACAGTGTGTTTTGTGAGCAATTGATTGCATCACCACCAGCAGCAGTATTTCCGACACCAACTTCCTCGAATCATATATTTTATTAAATTTTGATTAACAACGAAAACCAAAAGGAATTCTCAGAATAATTTTCACGACTAAAGTGTAAAACCCCAACATCCATTAAAATGAATCAATTTCAACGAAGAGCTACGTCGTCGTGTTACGGCGCGACAGCAAAGAAGCCATCCTCAATCTGGTGGCACCCGACGACTAAATAAAAGAAGAGTTCCAGCATAAAAATAAATGAAAAAGGCGACTGTGAACATGGCACTATCAAGATCACCTCCCTCGGAATCCTCTGGTGATTGCAGCAAATTTTATCCTTAAGTCCATTTATCTCTTATCGTAGGAGCGCATCGCTGAGAAGAGCAGACGTCGAAACCTTTGCTTAAAACACTTTCTATTCCAACCCTTTTTTGTCTGCCTTTCCTTATTCCCGTTTCTCGGGATTTCAATACGGCGTACACAATGACCGAGGATGAATCTAGCGGAACACGGGTGGTTTCTAGGACAAAGTTAGAAAGGCAACGAGGGATTCCTCACCCAAAAGGAGAACAAAAATCATACAATATGCATTTATCCAAATACGTTGGCGTAACGACTCTTTCTTAGTCTTACGACGGAGTCCATTGCTCTGTATTCCGCGGAAAGAAACAAGTTCTTAGCAGTCGGCGACATCCATCGGCCGAGGGCGGAAAAGTCACTGATTAATAGCGAAAAGAGAGGGCGAAATGTGTTGGTGCGGAATTAAGAGCAGAGAGTATAGAAACGTCCTCAAAAGTCTCAATCAGAGTGGAAGAAAAAAGATGAGATTCATCTCAATATCCTTTTCACTAAAACAATTATTTTATGCCTTAAAAGATTTATTAAAGGAATTCTACTATCAGTAACTGCCAAGGATATCAGTATTGTTCAGTCTCTGTTACATCTACATCAACAAAAATACCCTACAAGCCACCTTTCGGTGTCTGGCAAGGGGTGTAAACACAAAGTGTTCGAGTTACCTCTTCAGCTAATTGTTGTCGCGTATCGTTATCGGAGAAAGCGATTCTTGGTTCATGCACCCGCTGCCACATACCGAAAGATAGCTTGAAGGGTACTTACATAGACGTAGACATAGAGTATCTCACACCGAAAACATCGCGGAACCCAACGAATGAATAGTGAATTGATAATATTTTTCTGGAAAATATTTCCCCTTACGACATTCGCCATTATAGAATTTGTTGACTATTTGATCCTCGGGGTTACTCGCACGTCTTCCTTTTTGCCCTGTTGTGACAAATACCGTGATCACAATCGTGGGTACGTTGTCAGCTAATAGATAGGATCCATGTTCGAGGCTTCAGATCGGAAGAGATAGAGAGGGTGGAATGAGGGCCTCGCGTTTACCATTCTTCCTTCAGATGGACATGTGTATATGCCGAGTGGAGCGACGTGACGCCTTCGACATATTTCGCGTGGGAGAGAATCGGATTTCGCTGGGCCTTTATCTCGGGGAATGCATTTTTGGAGAGAGCGTGACATTTTTTCAATATTTCCCCGAGTGAGGCGTTTGAATGCGTAGGGTACATTGAGAGAGTCGGTGGCGTCACCCATCGACGGTTTGGCGGGCAAAGGAACACTTCCGAGAACATTTCCATTTCTGGTGGAAGTCACGTTGCGGCGGCCGAGTATTTGGACATCTCAATCCAATCAGAGGACTGACATCTGCCGTTGCTGTTCTCCTTTTCGATTCACTCTTTTTGTGTCCACTTCATACAAAGCCTTTTCTACACTCGCATTTATTTCTCTCTATCTATGCATATATTTTTCATCTACATCTACATAAATACTCTGCAAGTCACCTTTCGGCTTGTGGCAGAGGGTGTAAGCACCAAGCGTTCGAGTTACCTCTTTTGCTTATCGTTGTCGCGTATCGTTCGCGAAAAAAATGAGTCCCTAAAACGACTTTTTCTCGAATCTATTTCTCTTATTTTAAGCTCATTGTCGGATCGGCCGAAGTGGCAGAAGGGGGTCGCATAATACCGATCACGTCTTCCGCAAAAGTACTTTATCTGAATGTATCAAGCAATCGCATTCTAATATCCTTTCTTTCAAGGGTTCCCAACCTGCGCCTGAGAGTATTTGCGTAACGCTTGCTCTTTTATCGTGGCACTTTTTAAAAAATCGCATCGCCTTGCGCTGCACTTTCTCGAGTTCGCGAGCATTCTTTTCATCCGCTGGGTCTTAGATACTCGCCGCATATTCCAGATAGGGTTTAACTAGGGTGAAATAACATCGCTGTCTTACCTCCTCACCACATCTACCTACAATACGCTTTACAAAGCCGAGCTTTTTAATTGCTTTAGTTATTTTGAATATCGTACTCCAGTTTGAGTTATTTGTAAGAGTGATTCCGAGATATTCAACTCATTCTACTACATTTATATTCATTCCACTGATTTTGTACGGGTGGTTCTCATGGAATTGTTTCGTCTCGAAGAAGCTTACTACAGAGCGTTTAATTACGTTAAGATTTTGAAGCTATTTTTCGCACCACCTATTTGAATGTGCATAGTAGTTAATTATATCATTAATTCAGTGTTAATACTTTCACTCTTTGTTTTTGTTTGTATCTTGTTACCGTAGCCTATTGGATTACAAACATTAGTTTTCCCGCTTAAATTTTTGGTTTCTTTCATTGCACAAACACATCATATTTTTGTCTCTTGGTCTAACATTACAGATTTTGTACGCGGTGTATCAATAAAGTTGAAGTTATGTTAATTTCGAATTTTTTATTTTATTTTTATTGCTCGCGTTATCGATAGTGCAATCAAATACAGTTGCCGGAACTATGTGAAATTGTATCTATCAAAATATTGAAAAAACCTTGAAGCTGTATTTATCCACAGCAGTATTTACCATACTTATTGTCTTACTTTAGACACGCTGCACTGCGTTGTGTAACGCTCATTCAAATTTTGTGAAAGAACATCGAGTAAATATAAGATTGAAAAGGCTTGAGAGTTAAAACATGACACGGATGCACAGACTTCTTTATATGAGAGGAAACAGAAAACAAAAGAAAATTTTATGCATTATCCTTTCAATCCAATTTATCTATAGGTTTTAAAATATTTATAAACAATGGAGCCTCGATTTACGAACGCCTCGCATCGCTAACGGGTCGGTCGCGAACTAATTCTTCGAGCAAAACAGTCTATGTGACAAACGATGCATCGAGTAACGACCACCAAAGTCGGCAGCGAAGGTTTGAATGTTGGCGGTGGGGCGCCAATTGCATAGTCCGAATTGGTCGAATTACAAATAAATGCAATTCCACGTATCCCAGAATATTTTCAAATATATATTATATGTTTAAATGCGCTGTATCTTCAGTGGTAAAAGAAAATTAGTAGTAAGGCTTCTCAGAGAGGCCAGAAGAAGGGGTCTGAATGTGGTGGTGTATGTTTCATTGGAAAATATGCACAAATTATTGTTATGAAAACCAATGAATACGATATATTTGACTCTTCCTCATCATAACTAATATGAAGAGTGTATTAACGCCTCAATGGACCTCAATCGCAAACGCCTCCACTCGCCGAATGTGATGTATGACAGGACGTCAGGAAAGCGTCTGCAGAATTAAATTGAACTTAACAAAAGAATATCGCATTTTGCACGCTTCGACGCCAAAACTAAGAAATCAAATTTTATTCATAACCCGTATTCCGTCGTGAATTCATAATCCCCTATCTCGTTCCTTTCCCGCGATTTGCTTAAACTTGACGTCACCTTCAAAGACATTTATCTACACCACAAAATTAGTATTTTATTTCGATAATATCCGTCAATTCATTCGGAGGACCACGTCGAATTTTTTTTCACATTCCTCGAGGAATTGTCCATTATATTACCATAATCCCTTCCATTCCGTAGAAACCATTATACGTATCTGTTGCACGTGCGGGTACTCAAAAGTGTCGCGATTAGCATAAGCAATACGATGGGTCCCTTACACTTTTTTTTCCTCTTCCGCGTTCGTTGCCGAACAATCGCTTCGTCTTCTCGGGACCGTCGCGGGCTTTCCTCCGGAATGAATTATTGATGGGGCCCACCCTCCCACTTAAGTGGGCCCTCGCCACGCCCATGCCTCACAAACCTTCTGCCCAAAGGTCGACTTCCCGCCCCCACCGTAATGTGTGGCCCCCGGGGCTCCAACCACACATCCTCTCTCATCCTTTCGATTTTTCCAATTCAACCATCGAGGTCCTACCACCTGGTTAACTATGCATTATGACTCTCCTTTCAAGGATTATTTGTTCCGATGTTCCGTCCAAAAAGTGTGCTGCTCTGTGGTGCCCCGCAAAGAAGACTCAATACACATGTATCTTTGCATATCACCTATTGTTTTATAGAACAATTTCTATATGGTCTTAAAAGATTAGAGTGGAAAACTTCAGGAGCAAGTAGCACATTTACTTCTAAACATTCTTTGCGCAAGCAAACTTATCTCAATTCCATAATTTATTTCTGTAAGGAATTCTGCCCAGAGGACAGTATGAACTCCAAAACTCCATTATCAGCAACAATGAAACGACAACCAAATGAAACATGTATTTGCTCTATCTGAATAAAAAGAAGAAAAACAATCCAATTCTCAACTCTGGAGGAGCACCGTTTCCTCAGCGTTGGCCAATTCGCTTATCTATTCAACCGCTTCCAAATCCAAAGGTATATTTTTTAATTCTCTCGACATTTAATAATCTTGAAAACTAAAATGAGTCGTATCATAAGGTTCAGGATCAGGAAATCAAAGTATAACATGAATAACTTGCTCACCAAGAATTCTTCCGTACGCAGGTTCAGCGTTGAATTCCTTTCTTTTATAGTTTAATCCTTTTGTCCCTTTGAATAAGCTTAAAAGTCATTATTCTACCATTATATGCAAGGCATCTCTTATAATGCTGCTACAAAATGAAGTATATTGAGCAGTATTAATGATAATAATAACACAACTTCTTTATTTGGGCGATTTCACATAGTACGGTGAGTATATTCAGATTAGACATTGAGTATGCTTGGAATTTCAAATACATTTTCTCACTACTTCCGCATTTTTACTCTCAATGGATTACTATAGTTGAAAATAAAATAATCTATAGCATGATCTATCGAAAGCCTAAATTTCCTATGATCTTTTATTATACTATTTTCCTACGCTGGTCGTACTTTAGTTTCGATAAAATTTTATTTAAATTTGCCTGAATACCGAAAATGCTCCTGTTTTCGCGGGAAATTGAACGAAATCGTAAGAAAACTTGTATCAATCCGAGAAAAAGCAAGAAAGCTTCTTTCGATGACTATCGATAACAGTAATTCCTTATAATTACAAAGGATTGTAGTTACCGTTAGGCCCTAGCTCTGATAGCTCTTTGACTTTTTAAAAGACCTGAACTTCCTCTTATAATCCCGTCAGGTTCGTCATAAATTCATCATACAACTAGCCTATATTCTGATCTCTGTGAGCTTCCTACCCCCGAGAGATTACCATCTCTGATGCGTCGCTACCTAACCCAAAATTCTCTTAGAAAAACCGCTTTATGATGCTATCTTTCCTAAATCGGATATCTCACGTGACTCCTGAGAATATTCCTGACTCACGTTATAGCACAATCTGTTGGACATTTCTAGAAGATCTTAGATAGAGGAATAGTGTTACGGCCCCGGAAGCCTTCCTTCCTTATCCTGTGGGATAATTATCCTATTGTTATTCTGGACACATTCCTTTTTCAATCTGTTAGGAATGCGTTGTCATAACAACTAGTAAAATGCACACATGTGATTCCACTCCTTAGATTTGCGGTAGCTCACCAATATAGGAATGGAAATTAAATCAACTTTAACGCAACTCCGCGCAGTAAAAGTTTGTTTCATTTCCTCTACGTCATTCTGCTCTTTAGTGGCTCCTGAAAAATATCCTTGTCATAATAAATTACGCCTCTGAAGTTATATTCCTCGATTTCACTATTTCCGCAAACTACAAAACCTAAGCCTTAACCGTTCTACCTTGGAAAATCATAATTTGTCTCCACTCTCTCACTTTCACAATACTCTCTGTATTTGTCGGGCAAAACATGAAAGTTTTCTTTACGCAGCTGGGACGGGTATGTGCTCGCGAATAGGTTCAGATGTTAGATAAATGAGAAGGAAAACAAAGGTAAAATGGAAAAGGGAGTGGCAATTGCCCCGAACAAACGCAAACATGAGGGAATTCTTGGGACGCGCCAGTTGAAAGCTGTAAGATGCTTGAATGCTACCAAAATCGAATCATCCTTCGCTGAATTCGATGTCACTTACGAAAAATAAAAATATATATATGTTGGAAAAAACTTGGAATTACATATTTGAAAACAGAATATTTCATTACGATTCATTCACTTTATACGATGAAAACGAAGTCATCAACGCGTGAAGCAAAACGAAGAATAACAACTATTTCAATCAGCATTAAAGATTTCATTTCAGCATAGAATTTATAGTTGATTGTGTTATATAATTAAGAACGTCCCTAACATTCACTAAGTTGTCGAAACACCACGCTGGCTTTTATGATTGTAATAAAATGCAGATCTCATTTGCATGCACATCCTTGAGCATAATCATTGCGCTTCTATAAAAGGCTGTTTACTTCAAATTAATATTGGATTCCCAAACACATTCAAATCCATATCGATTTCAATAAGACGTTCATGAAATCACTGCAAAATGTCATGGTTCTCATATGTTGACATTCATGTGCGTACCGAGCATAAGCTATACACTAACAAAATTGTTTAAGCGATAATATCGTAGACACTCGTTTTTAAATCAAAATTATACATAAAACAATAAAATAAATATAGGCACAAAAATCTAATAATGTTCTATAGGTAGCAGTGCAAGATTTCTCTTTCAGAATGAGTAGGAAGTATCTCTAAGATCTTATAACATCCTTCTACCCTATACAACATAATAATTAGCATCTTGTCGAAATAAAAATCGTGTAAATAATTCCTTAAGAAAATTACTTCTCTGTTCGTCGATATAGAGCCACGTGCTCTGCATGCTCTCCATTAATTAATATTAACAAGTCATAGCCAAACATTAAAGCCCGATCTTCTCTGTATTTGATCTCATAGAATAGTATTTGATTTAACCTAGTAAGAAAATAAAATAAAACGTCAAGGAAGCATTATATTTACATGCATTTATCAACACATGAAGTATTTATTAACATAAATTTGTACAAGAAAGCCCACAGACATCATGGATAAAATGTATTCATTCGGGAGCGCCTTCAGGAATTATTAATAAAATAGAAATAAATGCAATTGCAGTAAAAAGCATTTTATGAAACTGGATAGACAGCGATTAGTCCCCAAAAAGAGCTCCATTTTCAAATATAACTGGGAAAAATTACAATTCTAGATTCATTTTGCTTTGCATAATTTGAAATAAATNTTTATTTATTTATTTATTTTGGAGTTGATATAAATCAACTCCAATATCACGGCACTCTAGACCAAGATCTTGCAAGTTCCAGTGTAAATAAAGTCTTTTGAGTGTTGAATATTTTATTAATATCACGGATATCCGATAATTAACAAACAATCCCTCATCTGCAGAATTTGGAAAAATTCTAGATTCATTTTGCTTTGCATAATTTGAAATAAATTTCGATCAGAATAGAATTCGGAGGAATTATAAGACAATTCCAATCCAAGACGTTAAGTTTATCATTATTTAAGTATATAAAATGATCGATATTCTTTTCCCAGGATAGAAATATTAAATATGTACCCTAAAACAAGATGCACCGCCAAATTATTAAAGAATGAGATACTTTTGTGATGAAAAAGAACTCTTTATCCCTCAAATAATAAGAAGCCTACCTTTATTACAGACTTTACTGAGCCGCGTGCTGATCTTACGTGACCCATAGGTTTTCTAGGTCGCGGAATCAAAGCCAACACTTCGCATTTTCGTTTTGCTCAATAAAATTACGGTCGCGGCGCAGAAACTTGCCAATGCTTCCGCAAACCCTCAAAAGGAAAAGTTCCCAAGCGAGGAGTCATTGACGCATATTAATTACTTTGGAGCGTTTTAAGTCATTATTTATTGGCTCTAGCGGAGATCTTAACACAGCTATCTCTGATCTGATGGTACCTTCCAGATTAGCGAGCGGATTCGAAAATAAAATATCAAAAGAGGGATGGATGCTCTCCAGCAGACTACATTCACGGCCGTATTTCCCAGCATGCAATTCATCAAGATTGTATGATAAGATGGAGAAAAGGAAGGGGAGGGCGTGGTGCAGTAGAAGAGGAATACCCGAGCGTCATAAAGATAGCGGAGAGTTCAATATCGAACGAGGAATGAGGAAGCGGCACCACACCTATCTCTCGATACAAAATGCAACACTTCCTCCGTTTGAACGTCTCTCTACAAACAGAGGACGTAAAACTGAGAGGCAACTCACTTGAGGATGTAAATACGATCCTCATTACACCGCGACTTACGAACCGCTCAACATACGACCTCTTCGGCATACGAACTTTCATTATGGCCTCAAGATAATGTGTGAGAATTTAAGCAGGAAAGATCCCTAAAATGACCACGCTGACTCAGTGTTTAGAATCCGATCGAATTTCATACAGATAGCCTTCTCCGCTTCGATTACGTTTTTTGTCGGAAATTCAGAAGAAGAAATTCTGTTAATCATAAAGAAATCGACCAAAAAGATCGGTCATAGATAAGTCCTTTTTTACTTTGTGTTTTCATATTGGCTCGAAGGATATATTTGTATTACTACGTAGGACAAAAATTTATTTAAATGATTATACCCAAATTCGTTCTTCACTTGTCTCTCAGGGATTGTATTTCAACCTGCAGACCTTTTAATAAACTTTTTTTCCAACATTTCTATGATAAAACGGATTAACTGATTTACCGTAAGATACAATGGAAATTTGGGTTTCGAGATACGAACTCCGGTATAGAACGAATTAATTTCGTACTTCGAGGATACTTTGTACTTTGAAAAGGAACTTTTTAGAAGAAGAACGGTGGAAGTGAAAATAAATACTTAGTAATATATTCAAAACCAAAAATAATCTTTCAAATAAGTAAATTGTTCTTAATTGAAATTTTAGTTTATAAATAGATCAAGTATGGAATTATTTATGCGTTAGAACATTAGACATAGTTAGTATCTTGAAGCCTTTGTTTAAACATTCTATCCTCTGGAGATCCCCATACTGCGTGATGAAACATTTGAGTAACGCTCACTGATTTGTCTTATCGCTGAACTTTTTATATTTCTCAAGCACAGCTCTTTTCGGCAGGGTCACATACACTACATGCATTCTTAGGGTAAGGCCTTACTAACGCAAAATATTATCGCTCGTTTCTTCGCTCCTACTGAGCTCTTGTCGAAGCCGAGTTTCCTAAGTGCTCTTCCACGTATATTACTGGTGTGGGTACCTCAATTATGTGGAAGCATAAGTAGCAGGAATTAAACATAAAAATTTGTTACTTCCGAATGCCGAGTGAATAAAGAGTTCAAATGTCTTCATAATGCGCAGGAAAACACGAGCAATCCTACAGTACTAAAAAAAGGAAGTTATCATTTCACTGACCCATTTAATCCGAACTCTCGCTCGCACTGCAGTATCCATAACATTTCAGCTTAAGTAAAATGTCTACTTACACCAGCATTACCTTGAAATATTCAAACATCAGAACAAATTCCAGTTCTCTTTCGGGTCTCTATTTCTCTTCCGTCTTTATTTCGTCTTAGTTCTGACGCATGATTGAGTCGTTCTTTTCCATTTGATTGGGTTCCGATTTTGATCAGCAATGATGGATTACCCTTTTCTTAAGCACACTTTCTTTCGTTTAGTTAAATATCGAGCGAGGTTATCACCAGTCGAGGATTTTCTGACCAAGGACGGCCCTTAAACGTTGACTTTCCGAAGCTACAGTGATGAAGTTTAGAAGATTAATGAACTCACTCAGACCAACCCTGGATGTATATCTGCAGTCATTATTTGAAACCATAGAAATCATTTCTATCGATTCTATGGTCGTGACTTAATTTCAGAGCATTTCCACTTACAGTCCATAACATATCAAAACGTCAAAAGTTGCATAACTTAAGACAGTGCTTCCCAACCTTTCACGGCACACCCGTATATTTTTTTTCCTAGGCCTCACTTAGGTTTTTAAATCCACAACTAAATATTACCAATTTTGTCCTAATTCAACTTAAGTTAACTTTTATTATCTATTTTTTAACTCCGATATTATTATTAATTTAATTTTTTTTAATATTGACCATGGGTTAAATGGAAGAGGAGACTTTAAAGTCTCGATTTCGCCCAAAATAAAGATGTTATTTATTTATTTATTTATTTTGGAGTTGATATAAATCAACTCCAATATCACGGCACTCTAGACCAAGATCTTGCAAGTTCCAGTGTAAATAAAGTCTTTTGAGTGTTGAATATTTTATTAATATCACGGATATCCGATAATTAACAAACAATCCCTCATCTGCAGAATTTGGAAAGTACTAAAACAGAAATAAACTCCCAAAAAGAGTTATACGGAAAAAAACCCTTTACAGCAGGAATATAATAATATCGAATAAATAGTAATTAATTATATATTTTCTTGAGGTTGGCCCTGAGTATTAGTGGAAGTGACTCCTTTCTACGTATATTTAAAGACGTAAGATTAGAGCCATTTTTGGCCTGAATTCCAGCAGATAAGATATCTTATAGTTAATATCGAATAAATAGTTAAGGCGAGAAAGTGAAAGACTTAGATAATAGTCTGTACGTACATTTAAAATTTTAATGCAGTACCTTCCCCGGAATGGGAGATGGTAATACAGTCTGATGTAAGATGCTCGTTCACCGCAAGTAATTGCTTAACATTTTTTCCTTCAATTATATAATAAAATTACATGCATTCATTTACCTTATATTAAACTTTCATAATCGAAATTTGTAAAATTGAGAATTCATATTGGTATATATTACTGGAGCACGCTGTAAGTTATTGAAAAAGGAACGCATTTTTATGGCGGTATAAAATTCACTGGCAATTAACTTGAGAAAACTATAATGATACATAAATGCAACCCGTGAGAAAGCAATTGAGTTATATTGAATTTGGTCAGAAGTACGGTCACAAAGTATCCGATTGCAAGAATCTTTACCCGAGCTAAATCGAATTCCCTCCACTGCAACACCAATTTCTCCGCTTCCTATTCTATCTGTCTCTTCTTGTAATATACGCTTTACAGCGCACTTTTCGTGATCATAATAGCCGTGAATTAATATAACATAATAATATTACGTATAAGAGGCGAGCACTACACTAAAAGAGTACTTTTCATAAATAAATTAGTGAATTATGCGCAAAAACTAAATATTTATTAGCTAAAAAAATAACGAAACAATTCCTTTATTCTGTCCAAATTGTGAAAAAGTGCCGAATAATTTCAGCCTTGAAATGACAAAGGTTTGATTTCGTCGGTCGTTAAAGTCTCCAGCTGAGCCTTCGCTTTCAGCCGAAATTATGAATAGCCTCTCTGCGGACATTTACCGGCCATTGATGCGGAAACAGCCGCTAATGTACCTACGTTCCCTTTATTGTCACTATTTATCACTAATAATATCTTATCTGCTGGAATTCAGGCCGAAAAAGTGGCTCTAATCTTACGTCTTTAAATATACGTAGAAAGGGGTCACTTCGACTAATGCTCAAGGACCACCTCAAGAAAATGTTCCAAAAGAATGACAAATAGAGACGGAGCTCCTCCTCGGATGTGTCACTCTAAGAAGATAGACGGCACCTCGAGGCGCACGGCGCCCTACCGCATCCCATCCATTTATTGCTTCACAATGAAGAGCGCTGTAAGAAAAGTGCGCTGTAAGGCGTATATCACATGCAGAGACAGATGGAATAGGAAGCGGAGAAATGGTTGTTACAGTGGAGGGAATTCGATTCACATGGGACCGGTTCAGAGGAAATGGTACGTAGAGTGAGTATGCAAAATTCGGGGCATAAAAGTCGGAGTAAATGAATGCCTTATATAAGTCTTCGATCCTTTCTCAAAAATGCCAAATGCTTTATTAAGAATATGATTAAAATAAATAACTGAACGACTGAGGCTACCGATGACGAAATGTGAGAAGGGGTCGCCCGTTTGTACGGTGGGGACTTGGTGGGTCCCGTGACCCCGTAGCCCTGAAGGCCTATCAAGAACTAAGAAAAATCTTGCGTGATAAGTGCAAATACTAATTTAAGGTAATTGGAGTTCATGTATAAATCATAACTATTCAACACGCTACTTTGATAAAATATTCCATTTCGTGAGGAATGTTTTTATCTCATGTACTGATAATCCGTATATTTAAGTATTCTGGTGAATTGTTGGAGATATTTGTTAAATTAATGGTGTTTGTAGTGGTTTTATAATATTTTGCAAATCACAGCTCTTTAAATCGTAAGCAAGCGTTATTTGCAAACTACCAATTAGGTAATTACTAAGTCCCAAGGAAGAATGGTCTGACGGGACCGCGAATCGAACCCGTGTCTCCCAATTGCCGGTCGGCTGCTCTGTCCATTGAGCTATCTCGGCAGAACATTTCTCCGAGCCATTCGGAAGACTTTGTGGGCAAGGGACTTTGCGATTTCGTCCACGTGGTGGCATCGTTCGCAGCACCCTCACCCGTATCCTGTGTTTCCAACCTGAAGGGGGTGTCCCTTCCATTACTTTGTGTGGCCGGTGCTTCTATGAAGCCGTGACTGTGACTATGATTTTCTCGTTTATATACACACAGAGCATTCCGTAGGGGTTTATATGCTAGCATAGAAACACGAAGGTCTAGGGTTCGAATCCTGTTCGGGCCAAAGTTGTTTTTGTTGTGTTATTCAAGGGTTCACTGTAAGATTGGCCTTATAAGACTAAAATTCGCCCCAAATAAAGTCCTGATTATTATCATTAGAAAAAGCAGTGAATCGCGACAATTAAAAGACAGCATTCAGTAGACATTTATCACACCGTCTAGGAACCGAATCGAGAAGGGCTTCCGAATAGCCAAGTCGGCAACGCGTTCGCCTTCAGTGAAATCGGTCCCGGATTCGACTCCCGGTGAGGGCCTACGCGCAAAATCACCTTAGCAACAATACTGCTTTTAAAAATACTGCTATACTACCGAAATAAAAAAAACGTTATTTTATCCAGAGTGAAAACCGAATCCGAACTGAGAAATCCTTGAAACTGAGCCAAAACAGGAAACCGTAACACAGGAAAACGGGAAAGGGTGACTTTTCGAAAGAAGGTGCGCACCCAGGAAAAATCCTAAGGAAGAATGGACCTGAAAAAAGTCTGACGGGACCGGGAATCGAACACGGGTCTCCAAATTGCCGGTCGGGTCCTCTGTCCGTTGAGCTATCCCGGCAGAGCATTTCTCCAAGCCATTCGGGATACTTTGGGGGCAAGGACGTTGCGATTTCGTCCACATAGTGGCATCGTTCGCGTCGCGGCTTCACCGGTCCCGTCAGACTTTTTCAAGTCCATTCTTCCTTAGGAAACTGTAAGTTTATCGATCGCATTTTCATCAAATGTGACAGCAGCCATATTTAGTAAACATATGACCAGTGATTGCAGCTCATTATTAAATTTTAATAACAGACTTCTTTCTTCTATTTTTTTCTTACTTTTACGTATTCTTTTCTAAAACATAATTAAGATAAATATGTGTCACGCGTAAGTATAAAATGTCGGAACGAAAGAAATCGGTCTCAACCGGTTCGACGGTTGCTGCCGAACGGAATGCGTTTAAATTGAAGCGAAAGGCGGAGGTTCGGAGAACAAGGTAATGATCCACAGATGCATTGAGAATAATGAATTTGAGAAATGCGAGAATTTCGGAAAAATGTTATTTTCTTGAAATGCACATGTAAAAAAGACTCCAAGTAATGTGCTATCCGGCCCGCCAAGTAAAACGTTTGAGCAGCACTGCTTTAAACAATTAAGCTATAGAGCCAGAACATATTCTCAAGCCGTTTTTAGAGGCAAGGGCAGATTTCTATATCGTTGGGCAACATGTAATTATGTGTGGTAAATATTTTGAGAGTTGGTTTTTACGTGGATTTACGAGAAAACCAGAAATTATTATTCACCCATTCGTAAGCAAACCAAAACTATCCGCCAAACTCGTAAGCAAACCAGAAGTTATTATTTGTAATTGATAGAAAAATGATAAAAGTCCTTTGTGACAGGGAATGCATTATTTATATGTAATGGAAGAGATTGACGCGAGGATATTACTTATAGGTGAACTTTTTTCAATGTTGTCGCCGTCCTATAATTTTTAGTCATTGATTTGCTTTTAAAGCTATGGGAGTTCAAATATTTCCTTTAAAATAAGAACTTGAGAAGGGAAAGAGAACTCTGAGAATTGGCCATTGCAAAAAATGCTGCAATTGTTCTTCACTCTTAATATTTCTATCTTTATGCGCGTCCACCATACTTCAAATACTCATCGCGGGTGATTTCGTTTAAACTTAATGCTTAAACAAACGAAAAAATAATTTCCCTAAAAAAACCGACTGTGAATAAAGATAATTTAGGTAGTAATTGAAAAATCGTTGAAAACGCCCTGAAAACGGGGCGTTGAAAACGAACGAGAGAATCATTTTTATCGGAAACCGTCAGTGAAGAATTTTGATTTTCCCTCAGTTGAGCTTCAACCTTTCATTTGGGTTTTCTTAGTCTTAACATCTTGAATGCATCACGTCACGGTGCGTCTCCTCAGAGTCTTATTCTTGTCTATTTTATTGTTTATTTGCGTTACGATTTCGTATTTCTGCAATAAATTACGAAGAGAAACACGGAATATTACATATAAAGTTAGTGTATATCACTAATAATTCAAATCGTCTGTCTCATAGAATGGGAATGAAACGACCCCACAAAAAGTAACAGAGAAAGCTGAAAACCAATAACGTTAATTTTGAGGTCCCAGGATTTTTTATTACTGGAAGATGGTCATTATTTCCATCTATACCATAATCCTGCCAAACTGCTTTCTCGGTTACCTTTTTTTAAGTCTGGGGAGTCATAAAACCATAAGAAAAACATAAAATTTCAATTCCAGAACGAACCGTCCAATAAAGATGATTTACTTCGGCTGTATTTTAAGCGCGGAATGAAGTCACATCTCTATCACAGATTTGTCTCCCAAACGTACGTGCGTCGCAGTAAAAGCGTGGAATTCCTTATAACACGCCATGGGGATATGCTCTCAGCAGGTGTCTGGAATTTTATCGCCCCTCGAGGCCCGAATCCGCGTTCCATTAAAGGAGTCTATGGCCCTTACCATTTTTCCATCACTGTTTTTTATATCTTCCTTCCTCTCTCTTTCCTTCGACTAACTTTCTTCCATCTTTGGCTCTCCGTATCGCTTGTTATGTATTCATCTTCACTAACCTCAACCCGTCGCTCGCAGCGCAACTCATTTCTCCGAGAGTCGCCTCAACGGTGTCGATTTTTCCACCAACGCCGTCTCCATTTTAATACGATATTGCCATCCCATTAATCTCTTCTTTCTCTTGTCCGCCTAAACCTATTTTTTGCTTATTTTTTTCGCTAAACGTAAGCGATTCGCCGCACGCCTTTCGATGCGTGATTTTTATCTCATTCGGAGATCATTCCGCGCGATTTCCTTCCATTACGTGATAACAGCTGAGACGTTCGCAACAGATAACGCCTTTAAGGTTCATTTGTCTGAATATTGATTCCCAAAAGATTTCTTGCTCAACACTGAACATTGACCATCTTCTGCAACTATAATCGAAGCGACTGCAATAAAATCGCTTATATACCATTTAATTACGAAAGGTTTTATAAAGTTTAATCTACATCCAATTGCTTCGAGGGTCTTGGATAGCCACGTGGGCTCTGCGTTCGTCCTTGATGGAAACGGTCCCCGCTTCGATTCTAGGTCTAATATTCTAGGGCCCATATGTGCGAAATTACCTTATTTGTCGAAACACTTTTAATAATATTACGGCTACTCATTCCCTCACTGATTTCTGATTATGATCAAAAGAGGAAATTTTCAAAATACTGGGATAAATAATATGAGAAGCCGTTTTTTCATGTCCGTTTTTCCTTGGGAATTTTCCCAGGTGCACGCTTTCACAACCAAAGTTACCTTTACCCTTTTCCTTATAAGAAAATTCCTCCTATCAAAAACTCCCCGTCTTTTATAGGAGGAATAGGAAGGAATAATGAGCATCCGAAAAATGTCTACCTCCAACAAGTTTCCGCAAAGATAAATTACAGACAGCAGGACAATGCTCGTGGTTCACGTTCCAATTAATCGAGAAGTTTGTTGACCAATCAGAGAGCATCCGTTCAAATTCACTTGGAGAAATTTAAGCAGTCGGTACGTTTACCTTGCGTTTACTTCCATTCGCTTCACTTTCTCCCATATTTAAATTTATTCCGCGCTGCATTATCACTTACAAGTCTTCTTCTCATCCATTTCGCCCTCCACTCATTTGTTATCCGCGCCTCTCCCCTCCAAGGCGAGGCCTTTTGATTGATCGACCGATCCTTACAGACTCCGATTCTTTCCCCCATCCACCTCCACTCCTTTCGGCCTTTGGGATCGCTCGCACCTGCTATACACCGCATGCATTTACATCAAAATACAGCTTTTTACAATGTAGCAAGTTTTACTAGACCTGGATACGGACACGCTGCTTAGCTTCTGACTGAGCAACTGTACATACTATTCCGTGGTCAGTGATAATCCAAAGACCTTTAGTTTTCTTGGGTTGCGCAACTCTTGTTCTTGATATGATACGAATATGTGTTAACTTTTTGAGATCGATTTTATCTCACAGATGGGAAATTCTGCAAAAATATATGAAGGACCTGATCGTTAGCCAATCTTAATTGTGTGATCAACTCCTTTATTTATTATGCAAAAGCTGCTGTGTTATTTGAAAGGAAGCTTAGGTTTTCAATTGATTATCACTACTGAAGCGAGAGAGCTTGGAAATTAAAGATACAAGGACTTGTATCGTTGCTTTTCTTCAGTGCGTACTCTTAAGGTCGAGTTGACTACGTTAATACATTCTATGGGCTGTCACATAATTTCAAAAGAAAACTATTGTGTTCGGATTCGTTTCTTACTTTAAAGGAAGTAATTCCCCAACTTCTTCAGTTTTCAATGATTATTTAAGATTCAAAAGGTATACGAAAGAGGTATTGACTAAACCATTTCTAAATGGTCATCGAAGAGTGTATATGGGAAGTTTATATTATATAGAGTGAAATATTTTATTTTCTCCTGTTGCTTGCAATTTTTCTAATCCCAATTGTTTTATTTAATTTTGAGATTTTTACATTTCATTATTCATTATACGTACTTTCGTCGAATTATTATGAGAAACTGATCGTTAACGAAATACTTCATCCTTTTCCGAGTACATCAGTGGATGTACCATCAGTGGCACGAATACCATCAGTTGAGAGCCCCTGATACAGCAAAGCTATTTATAATATGGGAAACTATTGGTTAAACTGTTTATTAGTCGTTCCGGAACTTTTTATGGTGAAAGCGACTCGAGGGTGGACCCGAGGAAGACGAGGAGGAAGTTGCCATTGTTCGAGCGGAGTGCACATTTGGAATGAGTGGAATAATAAGTTTTAACTTGCATGGATCGAAAGCAATTTGATTAACGTTCTACAGCTATATCATAAAATTTAAGAATTTAAACGAACACGTGAATGTTAAAACTTACCTTACTAGCGTGAGCGTTGTCCACCACGACCCTCTTAGAGATTTCCAAATTCACTCCTGAAAAAATTGAAGGATTTACTTCAGAAATAATAAGGTAATTATTTTTGCCAAGTTATACATAAATTAAATCTTTTGGTACGTTAATTTTATGAATTTAAGCGAACGTATCTCAGTTTACCATAAGTTGACAAAGAAAGAGGGCGAGGATCCTCTCGGTAATTTTAGTTAAATAATGAGAGATATTTATCGAAATATTGTAAATCCAGCAATCGCACCTAAGTTATGAATTCAGCCTAAATTGAGGAGACAGTAAAGCACATGCGATGGCCACAATGGCGCGTTACACTCTCATATTGCCCCTTGTTTCTTTCAATCCTCATTTTCATCCATTCCTTCCCCATTTTCTTCAATTTTGTCTACATCTGCAACCTCATTTCCCTCCAATTTTTCTCATTTCTTAAGTTAGGATTGAAGAGATTGGACGTGTAGTGTTGCAAGGCCACCGGAAGTGAGACGGCCTTGTACCTCGCCTCCGCCAATCACCGCTGCGGCGCTGCGGTCATCCGGGCCGGAGGCGAGAGGGCCTCACCCACTCGTCGGAGGTGACCACTCTGCCCTCTACGCCGACCCCTTTTCTATGGAAATACGGAAATTCAATACACCTGGCAGATTTCTCGTCCGTAACCAAATGGCCATTTATCTCAATCGAGAGATTTTCGGTGCGATACGGGCGAGGAACTGGAAGAAAAGATCGCTGCCTATAATTCGCCCATCTTTCGATTTTTAACGTGTTTCTCCTTTTTATTTCGTTTTTCGGGCCCGTTCGAATTTTCTCTCGGTTTTATTTTTCGCGCTCCGCAGCTATTGAATTAATTTGAAGGTCGTCCGTATAATATATGATGGTATTATTTCTGTTTTGCCCACGGAGTGTGCCCAACGTTTTGTTTCCTTTATCCGCTGTCAGGTTCTTTTACTTTCCAAATCTGGATGGAATCTCCTCTGGGGAATCTGCTGCCCCAGCGTATTTTTTATTCCTCTGATCCAATTTCCCTTTGTGTTCTCCCGACTTTCCGTGTTCGCTTTTCTCCACCTCTGTTGGGCCAAAGATTAGCAATCTGTCGTTCCACTGCCGAGTTCCGTGGTTCCTAACACCCCCTGGAGGCGAATATGTAGTCCTCTTCGCGATTCATCTTTCACTACTCTCGCCACGTGATAAATGATCAGAGTTTTCGATCATTTTCGAAGCTCCGCAACAAGTATCACAACCGATACTGAGCAATCAGAGAGTAATTTAGAAAATTATCGAAATCATTTGCATGACACCCATTAGATGTTAGTATCGCTTAGCGTGTTTCAATAAATATTTGCACATCTTAAGTTGCTTCTCTTCGTGTGACAAGAGAATGAAAACGTATTCAACGATTGGACTGCGGTTGATGATGTGAGTTATTTATTCAACTCTCAACATATGTTATGCAACAGTTAAAAGACAAATCTAGTACTTCGAAACTGCTCACTGACTGGCATTAATATCTCTATTGATAAGGCCCTACAGGCGAGTGGCAGGGGGTGTAAAATATAACAATTTTTTTACTTATTTGTTCATCTACCCCTAAATATGTACCCTGCAAGCCGCCTTTCGGCTTGTGGCAGGGGGTGCAAGTACCATGACTCTACTTCCCTAATCGATTTCTTTCGTGTATCGTTTGCGGAAAAAAATTAATTTTCGCAAAGACTTGTTTTAGCATCAATTTCTCTGATTTTTTCCTCGGAATCCGAGCGGCCTTTGTATCAGGGAGGTTGCACAATTTCGGCTATATCTTCTACTAAGGTACCTTCTCTGAACTAATTTAATAAACGTATTCTTTGTTTAAATCTTCTGTCTTCTAGAGTTTCCCATCCTGCGTCCTGAAGCATTTGAGTAACACTCATTGATTTGTCGTAATATTTTTTACGAAATTCATCGCCTTACGCTGTACTTTTTCTAATTCTTGAATGCAACACTTTTCTGCAGGATCCCATTCACTACACGCATATTCAAGGCGAAGCCAACAAAATGTAACATCGCTCACGGACTTTCTCTTCCCTCCGACCGACTATTCTCTTGACGAATCCGAGTTATGTGTGTGAGTGCTCGCCCACATATATTACGGATTTTTGTACCCCATTTTAAGTTATTTGTGAGAGTTAATATAAGAAATTTCACCGATTCCACTGTTGATAAAGTTTTCCCTATGAGGCAGTACGAATAATCATTTAAATTACGTTTTCATTCGAAGAAGTTCATTACCGACCATTTATCTGTGTTGAGCTCTAATTTCCAATCATCGCACCACCATTTATTTTTACTATTGAGGATCTATCTTCAGGCCGTTCGCCTCTTTTCCTCTTTCCAAAATCACTGAGAGAACCTCACAATAGAACGTGCTAATGTGAACTCCTCCCTGTGAAGTGAACATCTGCTCAATGTAACAACTTTTTATCGGTACCCGCAGAAGTAATGTGAATAACATGTAATATATTATTATTAGTGTAGTGACCTCTTTATTATCACCAATGACTTCCTACATAGAGAAATATGAGCCTAATATACACCTTTAAAAGTGACCATTTTAGAACAAACGCTCGTACAATCTAAGTTTTTCTTGAAAAATAATTTCCATTTTACGTTAAGTTTTAAAGGAGAAAAAATGGGTTTTTCTTTGTGAGTGAGTGAGTTGATGATAAATATTGACTATTTGTAAAAAGATGCAAATCAAACATATAACATTACATAGTATTTTATTTTCTCTCAGAATCCGAGCGGCCTTTGTAACAGGGAGGTCGCACAATATCGGCTATATCTTCTACTAAGGTATCTTCTCTGAACTAATTTAATAAACGTATTCTAAAAAAAGGGAGGCAAATTGGATATGTCACATTTTAAAGAAGAACGGAATACATAAAGTGATAATAGAAGGGAAAATTGAAGGGAAAGGAGGAAGTGTGGAATGCTGGCAAACATCAAAGAAGGAAGGACATATGTCAAGATGAAGAGAGATGCACAAAATAGAATGCTGTGGAGGCAACAGTTTCGTTAAAACCTGTCCAAGGACAGCATGACCGAAGAGAGAGAGTATTTTATAATTCCTTTAAATAAGAAAAAATGTCCTAACATCTAATGTAAACTAATTTTGATACAGTGACCACCTGTCTAATCTGACCTCTTTCGGACAGTCCAGTAAGCGGTCACTTTAGAAAGGTTTTTCTTTATTTGAAGTAATCGATTTTCGTTAATAATTGATTAAATACACATAATTAAAGTTACCGTAAGGAAAATACATGATCCTCAAATATACCCGTACATATATCCCTTTGCCGCGTTATTCTTTGACCATTTTCGCCCCATTTTTGTGAGGTCAGTGGCGAATGTGATTACGTTGGAGAGGCAGGGCTAACGCAAACTTGATCTCTTTTTAGTTTTAGTGATTTGCGTAGTTCGGGACGAGGAAACTTCATATAAATTTGATTTTGAAGCGTTTCTGACATCACTATACGTTTACCGCATTTATCACATTAAAACTGCAATTTAAATTTAGTTTTTTAATTGGAGATGAGTTTGTAAAGAAATTGTCTCGAACCGCTTCTCCTCTACTACTAGACCCTTTCTGAGGTACAATATGCTAATTATTATATTTGCCTTTGTGATAGATCAAAAATTTTAATATTTTTTATATTAAAAAATCATAAGAATATCCTTAAAAGTTAGATATACTGCAGTTAACACTGTCGACATTCTCCTAATATTATTAACAATATTCGCGAGATTGTGCTTTCCTCTAACTGATTTCGTTAATCAGATATCATCACCTGCAGACCACATACAAATTTTAGCACAGATGGTCATTATGCGATGATATTTCCAAATTTTAATCGCTGACATTACCAACAATTCTACGTTACGATACAAAACATCTTTACTAGGCGAGCTTGGGACCAGAGAGTCTCCATTTAACCCTTGTCAGAATTTCGTACGGAATTTGAACGAAATAAACTAGGATATATACGTATTTTTAAGAAGTTCGGTGGAAAATATATAATAGAAGGAAAGAAAGAATGGTTTTAAGGAGAGACAAAACTGATTTCTTCTTATATAGAAAAAAGGATTCCACTTCAGGAAAACATCTACCAGTGTGAAAAAAGTGAAAGTTGTAGGAAAGACTGAAAAAAGAGACAAACAGATTACATGATAAGATTAGATAGATGATAGAATAAAAATTTTAAAAGTTATTAACGAATACAATATAAATCAGAACATAACTATTTATTTTCAAAGAAAGTCAATTTTCCGTAAAATCGGATATTATTCCTTACATTTGAGTTACTTTGGAATAGAAAGGTATCAAACCTATACTTTGAGTATTCTTCCGCATTTATTCGTTTTAGTCCCCGAGATCAGTCTGTATTCTGCATCGCATGAAGATGCATTTGCGTCGCGTCATTCGTGAAACTCGTGTTTAGCGTCAGATCACGAATTAGATGCCAGATTAAGGATGATGGCGACGCCGTCATCAGATTAACGACGGCAAAAAATCCGCCTCCCCATAGTTAATATGCCAACGTAAGAAGCCGATTTCCCCGCTAATCACATGCATCCGTGCTCCTCTCTTTGTGATCTCTTCCATTCTTCTGCAGAGGAAGACATTAAGCACTCACCCCTTCACCTTCTTATCAATTCCAAGCCCTTATCTTTTCCTCAGGATGACCATTATTTATGATCGGAAATTTTTTCACCTTCGAGCGTCCAATTTAAGACCCGACGGCGGACAATAAACCACTCCACTTCAACACCTCCCTAAACTATTACACCCCTTATCCCAACCAAAGGGAGATTGCGGATGGAGAAAAAAAATTGGTACCCTTCGAACCCTTCCTCCCCCTTTCCACTTCCTCCCCCGTCCTTTTCCCCACCACGTTCCGAAGACACCTCTCGTGTAAAGGAGGGACATGGAATAAGTGTTAAGTGGCTTCCCACGCCGAGCGTCGAAGTCACTTGCAGACGATCAGATCCCAGCGATCACGAAGGCGCATGCGCGAACACCTCTTTCGATATATATAAGAGAGGAAGTGACGAATGAAGGAGAAACAGCGGAACGGAAAAGGGATTTGAGAGGAAAGGGTGCGTGAACGAGATAGAAGATGGAATAGAGGAGATAAGGGAGGACGAAGGAGAAGAGTTTAATTAGGTTAAGATGGGGACGTGATAGGGAAAGAGGAAGGAATGGAGAACGCAAAGGACAGTAAATAAGGAGTTGGAAAAGAGTGGTTAGAATTCCGAGGGATATGTGTAGAGAAGGGGAGGAGCAGCAGATAAGAAGGAAGGGTGAAGTCAGTATCTCACTTCGGAAGATCAATCAATGAAACTTTTCCACAAGTTACTCCAGTGAGGAAATCCTACACGTTTTTCCTCACTTCAATACATTCCGTATTCGGTAATTAATGAACTAAATATTGTCCGTAAGAATCCGAGTACGAAAATAACTAGCGATCAAAAATTCTTCTAGTATCTCTGTCCTCCTGAACTCATTTTCAATATTGTTAGTCTGCAATGTAAAATACAGCATACTTCGAGATCTACTGTTATAATGCAGTGGTTTTGTGCACATTGCTTGTTACTGAGTTGCTATTTTTGTAACTCTACTTTTGTACTTTCAAAGTATCTGTAAATGATTCAAAAATAATATGCGATATAAGAAAATAATTTTCGCCTCGTGCAGGTTCTCGATGACTTTAAAATCGGGAATGCATTATCAGCGGTATTTCCCACTATTCAAATGAGCATTACGATTCGATACTTTTTGTAGTGTGTATAAGATTAAGAAACTTTATCAATATCACGGAACTCATCCAAAAAATCTAGCATTAGAGTTGGTCAGTTTTGACTCCTCACCTCAATTTTCCACAACTTTATCTAGGAACCTAGTTTTTAGTAATTTTATAAACCAATTTGGAAACAATTTTAAACAGTGGTGGCATTTTTAAGCAGCGATTTAATCTTGTTTGAAAAATTAAACAATATCATTTAACCCTCTGCTATTTAACAAACGATTTTAGGACAGAATTTTCCGATTCAGTACTGTCATGGATGGAGCCATAGAAAGATACATTCGTCATAGATTTCTTAAAAATTGAGGGGAGCGCTCCTTCTAATCTATTATTGTGATGCAGTAATGTAAAATATAGAGAAAAAGCTATTGATTGATAGGTAAAACCCATGGCTGAATAGGCCGTTGAATGAAACCGGAGGACCGGATGAATGAAACTTAATGGAATATGGGAGGAAGCAAAACACAAGAGTAAGAGAATGAACGTAGACAGGGATGTTATGGGGCCTAGTCGCAAGATGAATAGAGTGGGTAGAGCCTCCCTCACGCACCATTGTCATTCGCCTATCCCTTCGCAGACACTGTTCGCCGCAACCCTCCCCAGGTGGCGCTGTGCCCACGTGGTTGCACTTCTTTTTCACTCCGCGAGATTGTCACCCCTGTACTCGTATCTCACTTGAGCCCTCGCTCACCCCTTATTTACCACCACCGCCGATTGGTCACAAAATCGAATGACAATTTCCGTTCGCCGACTGCCCGTCCTGGCGGACGACATCCATCCTTCTCATCTTCCCGTTTAGTTACGGATGGATTTTTTTCTCTCCGAACGTAATGCGGCGCGTGACTCCGCAGAAGAGGAGACGCCCACTCGAGGCCGTGTTCAAAAACGCCCACACGTTTTGTCCAATTGTAGTAATAGGCGAGGGAGCACCTGGCTGAACGGGGGCACGCAGCGCTGATGCAACAATACTATCTCGCAATCTATCAATTAATCGGGGAATAAATCACGGACGAGTCACTTGGCCCTGCTTCCGGAGGTGAATCTGTTTTTCGGTGTCACTTTGAGGGTGTGAATGGTAGGAGGACAATTCCGCCATTCGTCATCTCAAATGACACTTTTATAAAGCAAGACGATGGTAATTTAGATTGGTTGAGAGACATAAAAATGTATTATCGCTAATGCGTGAATATCCAAAAGTTTATTTAGATTTTAGCATGCGCATTATCATTGTTTTATCAATCCAAATCTGTCTGCGTTCTTCTTGTACTGCGCTGGAAACAGTGAGAAGTGCTAACATATAGACAACATCCAGCATGAGGAAGGAAACTAATGATACTCGCTTAAATCTGGAAGCTACTTAAGAAAGTAAGTTCCAAGCTAAGCCTCTTCTACGAATGATATTAAAACAAGTTCCTCATGAGTATAGTAAAAAAAAATTGAGTATTTACATTTAACGAATTACTAAATCAAGTTCTTACGAAGTTGGGTAAAAGAAACCTGATGAAATATCTAAGGTAATTTGGTAGTTTGCTAATTAGGTTAGATTATGTTTGATGTTCCTTGCAGTTACTCAAGAAAACTAGAAACGAAGAAACAGTTCGAAAATCCAAAAGTCCATGGTTTTCTTCGGCTTGCATTCCTCTGCTTTTTCCTTTGTACTTCATGGAAATGAGTGAATAATGTTTTTATGACTCGAGCTTCCTGATTATCTCCATCGCAGAAAGTGCTTCTTTCCTTTTTGGGACTTTCACTCCTAAGACTTAATCGCACAGCAACTTTTATATCATTACTCACTCAGCTATTCATGAACATTAACCACAAGGAGTAATAGATTTGTCATATTCGCAAAGTGTGCAAATTGCTGAAATTTCTATGAATTACAGAAAGAAGATCTAGAAGAAAGGCGCATGAGCGTACATATTATATTACGAAAAGGATTAGAAATTGGTTTATTTGGTTCTCTATGAAATCCATCTTGTAATACTGAATGTTTCAAAACCAGCTTCCAGTGTACGCTGGAAGACAATACCAGAAAATAAACTTTTCTATGTTGTTCCCGGTTAGCTGTAACTTTACTACTATCTCTACCGTTTCTGTATACTCAAGCCAACCGTACAAATATCTTAGCCTCGCCCATTCCTAAACATAACTCAACCACTCATAGTTTCAACTCGAAATGATCGAGTAATGACACATTAGACAAAATATTAAACTCCATATTATTGAGAAGTCCTCTAATGCAAATTCTCGACTGAATGTAGAGCCATCGCAAAATCGAACACATGAGTTATTAGATGGCTATTAATACCTCTATGAATCAGTATTACTTCTCATTTGCTAGCATATGTAGAATGGTTTATATACTGTGGATAAAGTTTAAAATGGGAGATTTCTATGAATGCAACACTACTATACATAGAGTAATAATAGCAATACATTACCTCCATCACAAAATATATGTGATGTCATGACGGATAATTGATCGATCGAATCGCTAATCATTACTCTCAGAACCACAATTCTATGTTTCTTTCAGCTTTGTTAAAAACATAAAAAGTGACAAATTTAGAAATAAAATTAGTTTCTCTCAACTTTTAAAAATGAGTACAACATCCACAGATAGCGGCTGAAGAGCTAAATCAGAAAACAAAAATGTACGCACATATATCATGTAAAAAATTATGAAAATGTATATTTCCTTACTGCAATAAGTTTGAAGTAAATTCATCTGAATCTGTTTTAGTATCCCATGACTCCCATTAACATTTTACGTTTCAATTTAGAAACTTAAGCTTAAGGACTTAAATCGGGGTGCATAAACCCCAAATCCCCGTGACTTCTTCTTCTTGTGACTTTTATTAAGACAGATGTAATCACGGACGGTTAGGTAAATTCGCGAAACAGCTAATGTTGAGGTAATTTATATGACTCAAATTTGAAACAATCTAGTTAGAAAATATCAAATCCCTTATCGACAATTAATTCTGCACGATTTCCATGAAATGAAGGCATTTTCATATATCTCCTCGCCATCCTTACTTCTAGTTTTCTCAAATTAAAGAAACAAAATTCAGTTTTAAATTTTGCTATATTTACACAAAATATATCGAAATTTAAAACAATTATATTCGTGACAAATAAAACCTTCAGAATGTGAATATCGCATTATTGATTTACCAATTATTTCTCACCCAGAAGCAAAGTTATAAACAGATTAAACTTTTTTTAAGTAAGAGTTACACGAGACGATAACCAGTAGGCCACTTTTCTTTAAAAATTCGATTGATTTTCGACCGTAATTATGAAGTAGTATATTGGTGCATTACTAAAATACGTAGTTAGTTACAGTTGTTTCATTAAAACATGTGACTAGATTTAATTTCCCATAATTTGGATGAAGCCGATACTCAATTCATTACGGATATGTATGAGATTGCTACCATGAATACAAAATATTTAGAGAGTCAGAGAGAGGAAATTTCTCTGAAAATATGTTACGTGTGATATAATAATACTACGCCAACGTGAAGGGAAAAGGATCAGACGTTGTTGAATTCATATTCTTCCATAAACTTATGGAAGAAAAGTGCAGGTGATCGGATTCTCACGTGAAAAGTGTTACGGAGTTTATAAAAGTTTCTTTTACAGAAGAAATAGTAATTAATTGTAAATAACTTGTTAAGCGATCGAGTAATGAATCTGAGATCACTTTTTTAGAGCTTTTTCCTTTCGGAGAGTTTTAGCTCCACGATGTGTTGCGCGGTTGACAGTTTCTGTGAATATTTTTCGGGAATGGTAACCATTATTTCACTTAGATCCTGCTTTGCACGTAGCTAAGGAGAGCAGGTGTTCCAAAGATATGAATACGAGAATATATATATATCGAGTGAATTTAAATCCAAATGCTATCCTATTCTCTATTTTCAATAACGGATTCAGCTTTGGTTTACTATTCACACTCATAGAAATAGACGCCCTGGAGAACTTCAGCGGGTGGAGCAATACTTCCTGAAATAGCGCAACAAATCCAAGCATGTTGTTTGCGCGAACAAGTGGCATAAATTAATGAGGAAATGGCCTCATCGAAAAGCGATCCGGTGGTGGTTATAAATGGTGTACATCGTAATCTTCTTCATTAATCTGAGGCTATCGTTTTATCTCGACACCGTATCGTTTTCATTTTTAGCCTTCATCTTGCGGATTCCCCTTCTTTTCTTCATCCCCACCTCCGCTGCAGATATCCTTCTCCGCATGCCCTAAAAAGGGACTGGCCCCACTAAGATGGCGTGAACGAATAGCCACATGCAAAGACACTGCCGCGGCCGTGATTGGTTGGCAAGAAAACGCCCCTGTGACGTACACACCCTTGCTTTACAATTTCATTGTACACGTTTTACTTTTGAACTCTTGTTGCGATGCGACATCTCCTCCAAACGCCCTCTCCATTGGACTGGAGCAACCCTTTGCCTACGACTCACACAGCGATTCACTACAGACTATTATACAACTAACAATAAAATTTATAAATTGTGAATAATAGCGTCACCATGAGCAATTTTAAAAGCCAAATTAATTCTATGATCATCGCTGAGTATGGAATCCTTCCTTACTGATAGTCATCATCATCAGTTTTCAATCCGTGGTTACTCTCAATATGAATCGCTGTTGTGCCTTCATTTCTGCATAGGACTTCAAATGGACGCCATTTATAATTTGCTGTATAAATTGCAGTATTCCTTTGAATCTTCTTCCCTCAATGTAGCCTTCCAGTATGGTTTTCATAATTCCCTCATGGCTCAGAATATGACCAATACGTTTGCCCCTTCCTTTAACGATATTATTCCATATTTTATTTTTTCTCCGATTCTATAGGGAACCTCGTCATTACTAACCTTATCAATCAGCGACATTCTCAAAAATTTCCTAATGCATCACATTTCGAATGATTCAAGCCTTTTCTTATCTTCTACCCCTATATTCTATGCATCGCAGACACATAGTGCTATGCACCATATGTAAGTATTTAAGAACTTATGATTTCTTTGGCAGTCTGCAACTTATATTTATTATTAAATTCGCCATTTGCCTGTACAATTCAACTTCAAATGTCCCTCCTACACCGCATACTCTTCCACTTCCTCCGTCCATTTAATGATACGTTTGCAATATTCTGTCCATATTTGCCAAATACCAGAACTTCATAAATTTTGGTACTGAATTCAAATTCAACATTTGGAAACTTGGAGCTGAAATTGAAAATCGTATTCAAAATTAAAATTTTCATCGCATTGTATATTAAATATCGATTAATATACTCCATAAATTCCGCTTCCTGATTTAGGAATCGCTTTTAAATTATGATTTACGCCGTCACCACACATCAAGGATCGTTTATTCCCTTAAATTCTTCGAAATTGACAATTTCTGCCGAATGCAAATGCGACATCTGCGAACCGGCAGCAGAAAATAAATCCACGGATTGTGTATTTCTTAATAAACGAAACTCCGTCAATATTTGGGAGAGAAAGGAATAAATTTTAATTGATTATCTTCGTTAGAATTGTGCGGGACATAAAGATCTAAACGGAGGAAAGATATGAGACAGTAAATAAGCAATGATTTATTTTTCACTATTGATAATGAAAAAGTACGATAAATGGAGTTATTTGAAAGATAATGAAATGAAATTCTTAAAGACTGAAGAAGTTTATCTTTTACAAGTATGGATGAATTAAAATCATCGAAGCAAAGTTATACGCTGATATAGTATTGAAATGAGTAGCGTTTACTAATGTTTTCCGATCGAACACTTAGGAAATTTATATATTTTAATGAAAAACCTAAAATATTTTATATCGGTGGATATAAACGCTAAATTAATCAAGCAGACAAATGATGGTATAATAGGAAAAACACTTGTAAAAAGAGGAGCCCCTGAGTTCCAAAATCTTTCTCCACAGCGCAAAAATTTAATTCATATTAGGCATATATCTTCTATATATACATAGCAAAAACTGTTTGCATGTGTGCATATGTTTGTTTGTCTTAGATTCACACCGTTCACCTGATTTGCTTCAATCTCTGCAAACGTGTCCTTTGAGACGAGAAAATAAATACCGTTGCATTTTTACTCGGCAATTTCGCTGTGTTCTAAGCAATATCGCTCAATCATTTCCATAAAGAAAACATATAAAGTTCATTTCTATCGTTTGCAGCCTGTATTTCTTTTGCAAAATTAAATTCGAAAGAATCGTCGCACGAAATCGAGACAAACATGAAAAGAAAAGAACGAAAATTCTTCTTTTGGTCATCTAATATTGCATTTGATTGGAAATCAGCCCTTCTCCGTGACCACTAATCCCATTGTTGAATCATAATGCATTTCCCCATAAGAATACATTGGGAATTTAGGCCCATTTAAAATTAATTGTAGAAATTCATAATAGAATATATGAAGAGGACATTTTATGAGATTTTAGCATCTGCAGTTTAGGACGATTGTGTGTGTGTGATGAATCGCAGGGACAAAGAAATGGACTTTAACAAAGCTTCGTAGTCACCACGTACTCGCAACTGGGATTTCAAAATGTGTAATGAAACAGCTAAATCTGCAAATGTGCTTTTCGTTATTCATATTTGAACGTGTACTCTATAAGCCGCTATTCGGAGAGTGGCAGAGGGTGCATGTGCCATAACTCTACTTACTTAATCGGTTAACGTCACGGATCGTCGTATTATATCGTGTAAATAAATAATAAACAATTCCATGTCTCGTATGTTATATTGGCCATCCGCTGTTTCCATGAGAGTCGAGAGAGGAGCAATCACTATGGTGAATATCAATGTTCACTTTTCGCTATTCCGAGTGTGGATGTTCACCCGAAACTAGAGAACCAGAAATTGCACATTTTGCAAATTTGCACTGCATTACAGTTAAACCCCTCGCAGATGAATGACTTCTTTTTGTGGGACTATTGGTCTTTGGTTCGATCCTCGACGAGTTAAAGCGTTCCCATGAGAAATACATGTCGAATTCAGTTCGATCGATAGTAAAATATTTTTCTATTATAAGTTAAACTAAAGATAATCATCGTACATACGAACGTGAGAGAGTTTCTATATGGAATAAATTTAGTAAAAATTCAAATTTTTTAATTTGGTGATAGCTTTCGGCTCCAAATTATGATTAAAAATATACGCTTTCGGTAACCTTCCAAGTAATCCAAGATGAGAGATGTCAGATTCTCTTCTGTACAAATAGAACTATTGTATTTAATTCTACTTCTATTTTTCCATCTGAAAATCAATGATCATTTCGATTAGTATTATATAATATTTCACAAAAGACTCTTCGCGGAGGACCAGCGCTCGGAGGAGTCAGTTTCGAAAACGCTGATTAGGAGAGTAAATATATAATTGTAATGTATTAGAGTGAGAGTTTCTGAAGAATATAGAACAATTTCTGCTCTCCATGCTGCGATCTGAAATTAGAAATCATTTCCTTTGATAAGAATAATTTCCAAAGATTCAAGTGGGAAAAATGTAGGATTTTATAGCCAAAGGAAATACGAGGGCCGGCCAGAATATAATGCTCCACATTTTTTTTTTCAAAAACTGTACATTCTACAGAAATAAAATTTACACTTATAAAAGAATGACGTTTTAGCAGATCAACCTTTTTTCAGCGTAATCTCCTTCAAGTTCTATTGCCCTCCTCCATTCATTCACTAGGGTATGTATACCCAAAGGATACCAGTCCTCCCTCTGGCTATGGACCCAGGCTACCACTTTCAACTGCCTTTTGATTCACTCACCCTCCAGTCAACAGGAATATAGCAACCAGCTATATTCCTATTGACTGCAGATGTTCCATAGACTTCGCACAAGCGTTTGTGAATATTCCCTACCGCTCCTTACTCTACGCATAGAAATTCAACCACAGTACGTCGTTTGGAACCTTTAGACTCCACATTGAAAGCTTCCTATAGCTGTGCTAACTGCAGGAAAAAACTGAAACTATGCACTTAGTACTACATGCGAGAAAGGCCAAAAAACTCGAACCTACAATTCGGATTTATTAGAATTTGGCTGGAAAAAAATGTAGAACATTACTTTTCGATCAACCTTCGTAATTTATAACAATAAATTATACGCATAATTTGCTTTTCCTGAGCGTGGAATTTTCCAAAGCAAGTACAAATGATCCTAATGTTGAATTACTCCTCCCGGGGAAATTACAGAATCATCTAAACCTGAATTTCGCGAAGTATTTGAAAAAGTGAGTCCAAAACCATCGAAACCACTTCTCTTCAACATATTTTCCAGTCTTCACTGGTCAGTGACGAATGGGCACCCCAAATACTTCAGCCAATTAGGCGGATCGAAGCAGAAGATTACTGGGGAGGGCGTTAAACTTTGCTCGGTGACAAAAATTATAATGAAGCGAGATTGTTACTGTGGGCGGATCCCTTTTGTTTGGAGCTTCAGCCGTCCGAGGTGCTGCGAGCGAAGCCGAAGATCACGTCGCGTGACTCCCGAGGCGCGTCTCCGTGGCCGTGCGCCCTTTTCGATATACGACTTCCCCCGCTCGTGTCGCTGCCGTATATTAAAGCGATTATTTACGATTCGGTTCCTTTTATACAATCGATAGCCTTTTTATTCGACTCCACCCTGCTTTGGAAGCGAACTATAAATTTCCCGCCATCATCGGGACCTATTCGGTGGAATCGAACTAGTTTCACTGACTCTCAATAATTGCCCCGGATGTCATAAATTATGAAATTTGGGAGAGTGAATTGAATGTCTTGTTCTCTGATTAGCTTCTGTTTGAATATTCATGAAAGAAACTAATCGGTGTTTCAGGAAATGTTTCTCAATTTATCATAATTTTTAGGCCGACTTTGCTTCAAAGTTTCTATATGGAATTCGCTCAAGTTTGCTAATTATTTTGTGTATTAGGGCAACAGAAGTTGTGCAAGTTTTGTTTTCCTCAAAGTAATATTGTCTGGATAACGTGTCTCAAATTTGAGAGAAACTCAATGTCGTACTGCAGAAGGCTGTGGTCAAACAAACGACTATATCTCAGCAAGTATTGCAGCAATGGATGTAAAACTTGACCAATGTTCATTGAGAACATAAATAAATGTTTACACAAAATTTTATTGAAATCTGTGATGGTGGAGCTGGGCACGCCTCTAAAATTGGTCCACTAGTCATGGAATGACCCATTTGGCTTTCCTTATTCTCCTCTTTGTTTGAAGAAAAATATATTTTACCGATTATTTATATGGTCGATCAATCAATGATATATTATCATGCCAACTGGGAGAGTAAAATATTTATCACCTCCATCTCTCCCACTCGGAAATGTCCATTCATCTAGTAATGTTGTCTACCTAGGAAAGACTATTTTACATTGAATCAACACAAAATGCAGGGACTCGGCTAATACAAAATTTCAGACTAAAATCATTAATTTATACCCATTTAACAGAACATTTTGGCGATACGAGACTGAAGTCGGGATTAAAGTGAAAATCATTGGATGACATAAGTTTCAAGCAAGCCGTCGTACAAAACGTACGTTATTAAATAATAATGTTGTAATTTGAACATATTTGACACTTATTTGAGCTGTTGATCCGTTCTACTCATTCAAACGTGTGTGATTTGGCAAAAATAACGGAAACCTGAAACGTGGAGCGCTAGATACACGTCTTAACCTCACAATTAATTTAATATTATTAAGCCAAACTTGGTCTTTCAAATACCACTTATTGTTCCAATCCTTAGAAGCAATTCCATAAGAATATCAAACACATCACAAACCCTCGTTACAGCTTAATCTTTATCATAAAAATTGAAAAAGATACCGAAGTATATGAGCAAACTTTGTGGCCATCCATCTTTAAACTATTCTATAAAAACAACAAAAAACTCAATCTTCGAAGATATATCTAATGATGACAGAGTCTAACACTTTGTCATCAACATCGACGTCATCAAAAGCATACTGCGAAACATTCGTTTTCCATTGAACGCTTCCGAAGCGAAACGGCAGATCGGGTAACTCACAGAGGCTCGCTATAAACCATCTCACAATTGTGTCCTATCTTTTGATTATTAACAATTCGCCTTAAAGGGTTTCGATTCTATTCAACTACATCGCCATTCCATCTCATTCGATCACACTTCTACGGAACCGAGGAAAAAAACTGCGACGGAATTTTTCTTTCGTCGACAACTTTCTACATCGCTCAGAGCATTGTAAAATAAAAGAGGCCCTCACGCCCATTTTCTATTCTCCGTCTAAAACACTCCACCCATAGGCTCTCCATCCCCTACTGACACTCCTCCTGCGCCCCGGGGGCAGATAAGGATGGGCAGATAAATAGATAGGGCAAGAATAGGGGTCCACAGAAGGAAACAGGCGGATGCTGTAAAAGATCGTGAAATGGGTTCGCGGAGAAAGGTACGAATGGCCGTAGATTGTGGCTTAGTATAGGGATTATCCCGAACGCTGCTAATAGAATTGTCGCCAAAACGAGGAAATTGGTCGGTGGTTGGTTGGATATTGAAGAGAAAATGGGAAAATCGCGAACTTCGAATGAGATCCTTCCTCAAAGTTGTGTCGAATTGAAAATTTCCCATAGTATCTAATTCTATGTATTTCGCAGAATTGGAAGAAATCCAAAAAGAACGACGGAATAAAATTAAGGAAAGTGGGACACGAATTCAATTATAGAAGTTGGAAGTCCACCAGATACTTTCCAAAATGACCCTTGAACTGTAATCCTTATAATATAGTGTAGCATCCATATAATAGGGTGTAGCATCCATATAATGAAACATAAAATGACTGCTTGACATTCATATCGATATTTCTGTTTCATGTAAACGAATCGCCGGAATTTTCGCACTATCTCGTCTAAAACGAAAAAAAAAGTGCTAGAAGGTATTGACGATGGAAATATTAAAATGAAATATAAAAATTTTGGAATAATTAAATAATAACTAGGCAACACATTTTCGAATATCAATTTGTTAAGGACAACATTATGAAAACTATCATCCGTCAGTTAAGTCCGGTTGTCACCTCATCCACTCTACCAGTTGCGATAAAGAGCTAGAAGAGGGAAATGAGGATTTCTAGGCAAGATGAGGAGTGAGGTAGTTTGCCGTTGCTTTTCTAACTGAGCCAGAAAGCTATAATGAGCACAGTCACGCATAAGTGAAGCAGATGACTCTAGGAGTAACGCTTTCTTAGCATTTCAGAAGAAGTCCTTAATCAATCTCATTATTCAGCCTCACTCATACCTCAGTAGATTTCTAATGATCACAGCATGAAATCACGAACAAGACAGGCGAAATTAATTGATAGATACATGGGTATATAAAGGTCAGAATGCAGATTCTTTGATCGAAGAAAATCTAGATTCATGCGCTATTATTTTAATTAAGTTGATTATATTTTATATTTTCTCCGACAACTGCTTGGAATGTTTAATATCAAATATTCTAAAAGGAAAGTCACGTGAATTCGAGAGTTGAAATAGACATTTGGAAAATAAACCCATCACTCTGTAAACATTAGCACTATAAAGTAGAAAGCTCTTCGTAGTCTCATCTCCCCCGCTGTTGCCTGCGTACGAAGAGCTTTGGAGAGGGAATGAGGCAAGATGAGGAATGAAGTAGTTTACCCTTGCTTTCCTCACTGAGCCAGAATGCTATAAGCGTATCCACGTAAGCGAAGTACAATGGCTCTACAAGTGACACTTTTCTTAGTATTCCATAAGGAGAAACATTAATCAACGCCGTAATCGCATCCTCTCAGTAGCTTTCATATCATCACAACCATGAACAACACAGACGAAAGGAAACGAAAGAGCCCATAACCTTTAAAAATATGTTTTTGTATTTATTTCCATTCGTAAATTTTGAAAATTGCAAATAAATTCGACTTCATTTTATGTGAAATTTTGGCACTTATGTTCCAAGTCTATCATAACGTCAAATATCAAGGACTCACTTTTGTTTTGCCCTGTTTGATACGAAAGAATGAAGCAGTAAATTTAATTCTAAGCAAAAAAACATCAGAATATAAAATATGAGCAATATGTTCACGATGAAATCGATGAGAGAAGGCATAACTTTATGGAAATTCATGAAAAGAAGCACAATTAGTGATTTCCACAACACTTATAGAAATTACTAAGGGTGCTTCTTTTGCTTTTGCAATATGTTCATGTGTTACGCGAATCGCAAATGACATAAGGATGATTAGACAAAGTACATTTTCAGAATGCTTCCAGTGGGACTGCTTTAACATGGAAACAGCACGTTCTAAAGTTATTAAAATGTTGTGTAACTTACGCTCAAAAAGTATCGTAATTTTAGCACCATATAATTAACGATATGTGTGTAGGCTTCCACAATAAGAATACATGAATACACCTATGTATGTATTAATTTTTACTATGTAAATATTGTCATTATTGTATTTATTTTATTGCGCATTAAACATGGTGCTTACCTTATTTCACTAAGTCACCGCCTACGGAGTTGATTGTATTTCCAACGTTCTCAATGTTGTAACTAATATTATTTTCTGATACAACATATATTATTTGTACTTTTATCTGATAATTAACCTGCTAATAAATTGCAATGTTAGAAAATTGAAAATGGTGTAAAATAATGCTACGATATAGCGTATAGTTTTTACATTAGAGTATATGGGTAGATTTCAATCCCTAGTGCAGCTAGATAAGTATGCAACAGAAGTAGTCAATTTGGGATGGCAAATATTTACTGCTATAAAAAGAATTCTAAAGATTATAGGCGACGAAATAAGGAAAAGAAAATGACTAAGGAACGGAAGATGTTAAATATAAGGAGCAGTGGTCGGATTAGGAGAACTTTGGAAGGAATAGCAAATAAGGTAGCGAACCATTTTGGGACGACAGAAAAGAAGGACAAATGGAAATGGAGCGGTACAATGACAGCGGAGGTCGCGAAGAATATTATACTAATCTTTGCTCATTCTAGAGTAAGTATTAGTCGACGGAGAATGAAACGAATTATCGGAAGGAGATGAGAATAAAAACTGAATTTTAAGTACTGTCATAATCATGGAGACAATCGAAAAGATTCGTTGTTAAGTAAATACTTTTCCGTGAATTTAAAGGAATCCCTTTGAGTAGTGTGTTTAAACTTACGAATTTCTATGTCATAAAATATTGATGTCATACTGAAACACCTGTTGTATTACGATGCCATCTTAGGGCCTGTCCGTGAACGATGGTACGTTGCATTAGTCAGGTCAGGTATTCAGGAATTAGATAAAGTGCAGCGAAAGGCGATACGTTGTGTAAAACATTGTCACGACAAATCAGTGAGCGTTACCCAAATGCTTCTGGAGGTAGGATGGGAATCTCTATAAGATAGAAGAATTAAACAAATGATACATTTACTAAATACGTTCAGAGAGAGTACCTTCGTAGAAGATGTAGCCGATATTGCGCGTTCCGTGTTACATAGGCCGTTCTGATTCTGGGAGAAAAATCAGAGAAACAGAAGATAGAACATGTCCACTATTTCCGCGAACGATACGTGAAAGTAATCGATTATGAAAGTAGAGTCATGCCGAAAATCCTCTTGCAGGGTACACATGCAGATGCAGATGATTTCTTATTTTTTGGTATTACGTACAAATATGGTTGTAAGATAGTCTGATATCTACGTGTACGTTTATCATAATGCGATGAAGAAAACTATTTTGAGAGAATCCGATGATTAGAATTTTAATAAATTAATTAGATATAATGCATATAGTTGCTTATAAAAATATGGCACAAGGTTCAATTTTTTCAATATTGGTGTATGAAATAACAGGAAACTAACAACTAGCAAGTGCTCCCGGATAGCCAAGTGGGAAACGCCTTCGACTTCGGTGAAAGCGGTCCCGGGTTCGATTCCCTGTGGGGGTCCACGTGCGAAATTACCAAAGCCGTCAAAGCACTTTTAACAATACTAGTACTATTAAAAACTAGAAAACATAATTTACAAGCCCATGCTTCCTTCGGCAGAAGTGTTACAATAGTTTTTCAAGCGAAACGATCTTAATTATTTCAATTTTATATTGCAACATGGAGTCACTTCGGAACAACTCGTGTTAAGCAGTCGAGTCGACGAAAATCTCTCAACAATTTTTTCCTCCAATGTCTCCCTTCCTTATAAAGCGATAGCGCGGAATGGACCCTGTTCTTTGGAAAGCAGAATCCCAAGGTTTCTTCCATTAATATTACAGTGAAGCTTTTAGAGTTCAATCAAACGATGACTTGAGCTCAATCAATCATGCGATATAGGATTTCAACCGAGAATCAGGTGCGAAGGGAATATAACATTTCATGCGTGACTTCTTTCCTTTCACCGAGATTTCGCGAAACGATGAGAAGGTTTACGAAAGTCAACATGTCAATGCTGTTGTATTGGAATCAATTGCTTTTCAACACCACTGCCTATAATTAATTATGTGAGAAATAAAATCGGAGAAAATAAATTTGTACTTACACAGGTAAACCTTAAGGGGTTTCTCTTCACAAGTTAGGTATATATTCAGATAAGTATTTTAATGAGACCTAAGAATAACTTTTTAGAAACAATATAAAATATCACACCTTTTGAAAAACTATCTTTCATGAAGTTATTACATATTATTCATCAGTTTAATTACGTACTTATTTGGTTTCCATTTCACATCCACAGAGAATGCTTCAATCGAAAGAGTCAGAATTATTAGCTGCAATTTTTTCTTGGAGATAAATTCGTTGAAAAACAATCATATAAAATTGTAAAATAATGAGAATTAGTTTAATACCCGAAATATTATTACAAATTATTATAGCCTAAACAAATTATTTTCCCGTACTTCGTTATTTTTGAGTTTGGAAAAGAAATTTATAAATCGACAATTATAATTTTAGCATTTATAAGATAAAAAATACGTACGGTAAGTTTCCGCATTAGAAATCCATTGGAAAATCAGGTGCATACAGATTTGGAGGACCACAGAAGGTAATGGAAAGAATTGGACAGGCTGAAATGTTAACTACTGCTATATTATTGACCTAACTAATGTTTTTTATACTTATAAACGAATAAGTGGAGAAGTTTATAACCGTCAGAAAATAAACGAATACTTACATAGTCACGCCCAAGTAATAGACTGGAAATTGTGAAAGAATTATATTTAGATATAATTAAAATTACACTGAAGAGATTACATCCGAATCTAAAGAAAGAATTGATATACGCCATTTTAATCATAGCTTTCAGTCCAAAAGATACATGGAAGTTATTTTGAACGTAATATATAATCTTTGAAGCCTTTATTTTTGGGATAGTATGAACAGACATACCTATTGATAGAAAAACAAGAACAGAGATACTAGAGATGGAGCAGAGGGTTTTATTGAAGTAATTAAAAGAGGAAATGGGTGCGCCAAAGATTGAGTGATTGATTGCTAAAGAATATAATAGAGAGTAGAAATGCAAGGGAAAATACTAAAGGGAAGACGAAGGCAAAATATGTTATATGTCAATAAAAGGGCGGGATTTTTTACCAAGAAACGAATCAAAGGGCATTAAAAAGGGAATATTAAGGCACATTTACCTCCGAAAAGGTAAAATACTTGGGTATATACATATCCTGTAAGTTTCGCTTCCTTGTTATGCTCCTTTCGTGTAGCTAAATGATCCTTTGCCTGAGTGAAAATGACCGACTTGCTATCTTAATAAATAACTGTATTAAAGGACATGACTGAGAAAGAGAGGATAGAAGGTGAATATTTAATAATTCAGTCTCATTATTTCAGCAAAGAAGAGGAGTCTCGGATGGAAATTCTCCGACGAGGAAATCGAATCAAAGAAACTGTAATTTTCCCATTCGTTCGAAGAAAGGGACGATCTTTTTTCGGTCGTAATGAATAAGCACGCGCAGCAGCTGTCTGCAGTGACTTATGAGAAAGAAAAGTAAGGGAGTGTAAAGAATCGTCGGTAAGGTAATTAAGGAATTCGTAACAATGAGGCTTTCGAAAGATCGGTCGGTCGCGTGGGTTAAAATGAAAATCAGTTTGAATAACGCGCAGTCATCGCGTTTATTTAAAACATTCCGATTTAATGATAAGTTGAAACGCCAGCGTATGAGGTCTTCAACTGCAATTTCTACCTTTGCTGGCACAAATATTAGTCCTCATTTTAGGTCATGATGATTCTTGCGAGTTAATAAGATGCAGCGAAATCTGCCACGTAAATCGTCTTTCGGTTTATTAGCCAAATGACACATGTACAATAAATTCCTATTATAAGCAGCCAAACTATTATTCTGCCAAGCATCTGAAACAATTTTGAACGATATCTCGCTACATCTTCTCTTTCATATTTGCGAATAATAGATCATAGCGTCTTCCTATAAATGTTACCTTCTTCAAGAGCATCGAAAAATATGTAACCGATCATTGTATGTAACACATATAAACTTGCAACACAAGACCAAGCGGCTGATTATGTTAGATCTGGCGCTAAAGTAGTCCTTTACTCATAAGGGTGTTCATATTGATTTATTTCGCAATTCACGACTAAGAAGACGATGGTGTGGGTGATGACTTATCTGCACTTTTCTGTATTTTATTTGGATCGATCGAAGGAAAATGTTACCAACTCCTATAAGGATCTAAGAAGTTCTTGGATAGCCTTATTCAGTAGCGGATTTCCGTTCCTAATCATCTCTGTGTCTATTGATATTTGCAATGAGAATGAGCAATTACTTTATGCACATTTATATTTCAACGTACATAAATTAATTACGTCACATTCTTAATTTCATAATTATCGACAAAATACCTTAGAACGTCTTTCAAATTTTCTAATCATCGTCAAGTAAGCCGTAGCAATTTAAGAGTTCGTGATAACATTGAACATTTAGGATTGACTTAAATATCCAAGAAGCTATCACATAAGCAAGAAAGAGTTCATTGACTACTTACCTGTTTTTGCTTGTTCAAAGTTGTTTCTCTCGAATATTGAAGATTTCTTTAAGGAATTAATCGAAAGAAATGAATCGTCATTCAATATTCCCGCTTATTTTGATAAATATTATTCATTAAGACGTGGAGCGTTCCATGTTTTGACTGCACAGCTTTTTCTGTTGTACTTAAGTTATTAAAACCCACGCTTAAGTAACGAGCGGAGGCGAAACATAAGTCGACCATCGAAACGGATGACGCATCTGTGAATTCCGTTACTTTTTCTATTCAAAAACTTAGGTAAAGTAACCGACTAAAGATACAGCTTTTTTCTCTGTTCTGTCAGTTAAGCTCTAAGCCTTCTGATTTCATGGCAAAACAAAACTACAAGTCTCCATTAAATTAGTGCAATTTTAATACTTTATCTGTAACATTCCGTCTTCAGTTGCCCGAAAAATGTAGGAAACGGTCTCCGTGGTTTTGTTTTAGCGCGCATTCTTCTCAACAATTAAATAACATTTTCATCTTTAGTTTATTTAGGCTTTAGCGTTCCTCGTGTTAGACACATTTAATTTTTCCCCGCTGGAGAACACCGACTCCGCTGTAGAACACCGAGATGTTTCCTCCAAAAACAGTCGTTTTTCTTTCGTCGGCATTTGTTGCTATTTTTGCAAAACGAACCAGAGCGATGGTTCATCAATGTGAGCATACTTTAAATTCAAACTCTCAGATCGAGACGAATTTTTTAAAAGAAGTTTAAAATGGGTTATTTTGCAAATTAAACACTGTAAATACTCTTACATCGTCGATTTGAAGCAAAAATTAAAGAACGCAAAAAGCAAATCGTTAATTTATGTAATGGTGCCGGCGAAATAGTATTGCGTGATCTCAGGTGCAGACGGAATAGAAGAGAGAATTGTAAAGAAGAAAAAGAAGCAACAGGTAAGTGAAAAAAGAGGAGAGGGAATAGAGTTGGGCATGAGAAGTGGGATGCAAGTGGAGAGGAGTGGAACAGGCGGGAGGGGGAGGCGAGGTCACGTGACGAGGGGGAGAATAATGAGCGGAGGAGGTGGGGGGAGGGGCGGGGCCAAGTTGAGATCGTATCTGACGCAGAGCGCGTGCTGGAGCCTGCAGAGGAGGGGCAGAGGAGGATGGACAGACTAACGGACGACGCTGGATTTCTAACGCGGGTTCATATAGTCCGTTCGAACTCGTCTCCGTGCATTAAAGTCTAAGCAGTGAATAGAAGTCTGTTTTCTTTATCAACGGAGCCCTCGACGCTGCTACACGAACCACGGATAATGGTTGAAAATAGACTTATTGATCATTGGATTGTAAACTAATTACCTTTTACCGATAAATATGACAGAAAACCGGATTCTATTTTCATCGAAGGATAGTTAAAAATGAAGATATCATTCGGAAATGTGACTGTAATTAATATGTTAAATCAAACACTAAAAAATACTGATATAACCCAAAAGCAGCCTAGAAAGTTTTATTCATTCACTAAAGCATGTTCAAATCATGGCATTCAGCCAATCAACTCGTTGAAATCAGTAGTGTTAAAAGAACTTCGACAGCCATTTCGCACGTAAATCAACTCCACCGGGAATCGAACCTGGTACCGCTTTCACCGAAGTCGAACGCTGTACCCACTTTACCCCCCCCCCCCTCCTGAACTTAATATTTTGAAACGCAAAATAGCCTTTAGAATAAACTTTGAGTTTTTAATGAGATAAAGTTCAAATTAAAATTCCCTCGGCGGGATTTTCCGAACAATAAAATTTAACTACGCCCAATGCGTACTTGAATGGGGATTCCGGTGAATTAGCAACCCTTTTAATCACGAGATTCGTGAGTTGTTGATGGTGGAGCAGAAGTTTCTTGAAATTTGACAAAATGTGGCAGATACAAAGAAAAGAATGTAACCTTCTTTAATCGTTTTCAGCGCAAGTTCACCATTGAAACGTTTAATTTAAAGATTTACGCTGTGACGTATATTCATAAGACGGATGAATTCATTCCTCCAAAGAGCATCCCTAAAACTAATAGGTATATACATTTGGGTATACACTTCTTATTATCAGTCTATATTGAAAGTTCTTCATGGCATTGAACATGTTTTAGCGGCCATCTCGGAGGTAAAGAGGTCTAAGGTTTATGGCATTTTGAGAGTATGTAATTATTGATATCGATGTCCTAACGGTTTCGGAAATCATTACTCTTTTATGATGACTCTGATTAACTTAAAGAAACTTTTCTACGAATTTGACGAAGTAATTTCAAGGAAGAATGGACTTGAAAAAAGTCTGACGGGACCGGGAATCGAACCCGGGTCTCCCAGTTGCCGGTCGGTTGCTCTGTCCCGGGTTCGATTCCCGTCAGACTTTTTTCAAGTCCATTCTTCCTTGGGATTTTTCCTGGGTGCGCACCATCTTGCGCAAAGTCACCCTTACCCATTTTCGTTTGAAGTAATTTCATTAAATCTTCCCATCTATAAATTCTACTAATGCTGAATAGCATCCATTTCATCATGATTCAGCAATCGTCCACTGTAATATCAAGTTTATCATTCTTAACTATGACTTCTATGCTTTGGTGGATTTTTCACACACCAATAAAAATATCTCAAAATAGTTATCTGTCTAATATATGATCAGTGTTTCGGAAAGCAAACACAGTAAATATCACCCTAAAGTTCAATAAATACACCATTCTTCGAAACTTCCACAAATTATTTTATTGTACGACCGATTTCGGCCTAAGCTCGGCTGAAAATATCAACCTATTGATAACCATATCCGACTAAAAGAAAGAGTTTTGTAGAGTAAATCGTATTTAACTGATGTAACTGAAAAATTAATTAGACCATGAGGTTAGCAAAGTTTCTTCCAATATTCACCAAGTCAAGTTAGATGGTTAAATCTAAGTTTGAATGTGAATGTAGCGAATGGGTCGACCAGCGTTATATTCGTGAAGAGGAATAGGTAGGTACAGCTAAAGGCGATACGATTTGTTAAGAATTGCTGCGAAAAATCAGTAAGTGTTACTCGGATGCTTCAGGACGCAAGAAAGGAACGTTTAGAAGATTGAAGATTTAAATAAAGGTTTAATTTACTTAATAAATTCAGAGATTGCACTTTCTTAAAAGATGTACCCGATATTATGCGTCCTCCCTGTTACGTAGGCCGTACTGAAACTGAGAGAAAAATCATAGAAATACATGCTGGAACTAGTCACTATAAGTCTGTGAACGAAACATAAAAGTAATCGATTAGGGAAGTAGAGTCATAGTGCCTGCTGCACCCCCTGCCACCCCCCGAAAGATGGCTTGCAGGGTACTTATGTAGATGTGTATGAAGTTTAGAAAAAAAGTGACTGTGAAATAAATTAATTTCATATTATTCTTAAAGAAAGTTTCAAATAAGTGAAAATACTAACCATTCGGTAATAACAGTTTTTACAGTGTGGGTGAAATTGAAAGGAAGAAGAGAAAAGTAAAAAGAAGGGAGGAAGAGAGTGGATGAGAGTGTAGAGCAGAATGGGAGTGAGGGAAATGAATGAGAAAGTGTAATTAGAGAAGAGGCCAAGAATGCAATTGCAGCATTAACAGGAAAAGAAGCGATGAATAAGTAAAAGGGGAATTGAATTGCAACGTTTTGTAAGGAAGTTTGAGTACAAATCAAGGCTATATTTTGGAATCGATATACACTAAGTTGTAACCAACCAAAATTTGACACATTTTAAAACATTAACTAAAATAATTTCATGATTTCGTGGATAATGAATATATTTCTAAGCTTAAACCTATAATATATTGCTCAATACAAAGTATCAGAAGTTTACATAAGGATATTCGTCTAATCTATCATCATGATTTTGAATAAAATATTGGTAACGTCTAATATGTTATTGATGGACAAGTGCTTTTCAGCATTAGCGATTCCTAGAGCGGACATTGGTAAATTATAAATTATCTGACGGAGTATTATGACTACTTCCTAAGGGAGGTTTTCCTCTCTTGTGGGAAAAATGCCAGGCAGATTGTCTCCCTCAAAAATGCGACAATTTAGCTATTTATAGTATGTGAAAGTTGTACACACTGCCATCAGGATTTGCTCTTACCTACAGTGATAACTGTGTAATAATGATATGGAAATGTTATAAATATGGTCTCCATTTTCCTTTCAGAAAAGGATAAAAGCCCGGCCTTTCGCTTCGATCTTTACAGTGATTTACGAGTAAGTTTCACTTTTAGGACATAAGTGCAACTTTCCTTATTCACTTACATTAATCGCTCGTTTGCTTTGGCAATTTTTCAATTTGACGGAATATTTTCATGCTATAAAAGTTAGTAGCTTAGCTAGATATTTCACCGAATCCTTAGTGTGAGTCTTTCCAGAGATTTAGATATTAACAAGTGGCTTAGAAACCTTAAATGATAGCCAATTGGGTCAGCTTCGCAGTTTTCAATCGCGTATCCCACGAATAGCTTCTTTCCTTTTAGCATAAACGAGGAATCAATTTGTGAATACTTTAATTTCCTTAACTATCTATCACAAAACGTCTCGTATAAAAGATGAGAGGCTAAACAAAGCGAACACAATTATAAAACGAGATTCGTAGGTCACTTATATAAAAGGGCAGTTAATTTCAATTAACATCCTATTTTTAATCTAAGCAATTTGATAATTTCTCTCCCTTGTCCGTGTCATTGGATAAGTTATAAGGAATCGTAAGTGGGATAAATAAGCGGTCTTTTCCCATTCGATAATTAGAAGGTGCGTCGTCCACAAAAAAACAAGTGACTGCAGTAGCCCGTTTTCAGTTGGCGCGCGCGCTCGCCTACGCATTTAGCTCTGGAAAGGGGAGAAAAAATGGAATTCTAATGAATTCGCCACCATCGAAAGATGCGGGGACCTGACATATGCCGATTTGGATTTAAAGCGCGGGAATTTGCATAACAGCTTCACCAATCACCCAAAAGTTGCCTCCACAGATGTCTTGGAGAGATCTTGATTCGAAAAATATGGGGATCATTTTTCATAACTGATCTGTTTACGAATCGGAAATCGGAGAGAGTCGTTAGAAAGAGTATTTTAAGGCCGCAGGACTCCATGTCGCTTGAGATCCTTAAACATCATAGGATTGGCTAAAAGGTTAATGCTAATCAAAACATGTTTTAGAAATCCATACGTCAAAGCAGAAGGCGTGTTAAAGGATACTCGCCGTGAGCTTGAAATGTTTATCTGTTTTCCTCGGTTATCATCACAGCTCAAAATCTTTTTAAATGATCGATTGCTGCGTCCTGGTCGTATACAACCATACGATGATCTAGCATGGATTGGAGAATGAATTCTCGATCGTATTTGTAAGAGTCATAAAATAGTCTTTCACCAAATTGGGATTTGTTCTGCCTTTCCCTCAATTCTCTCTTTCCCACAATTACTCTCTCTCTTCTTTCAACTATTCGCTGACTTTTCCCTGGGGTATTCTAGAAATCGGAAATATAGCGAAAAATAATTTCATTCAGCAAGAGCGTGAGGCGCATCAAGTCAAGAAAATCCGTTTCTGTGTGTTTCCATTGTACCTCAATACACTTTATAAATGTTATCCTTTAGTAATGAACTATGACAATTCTATAGAATGTGTGCCATGCACTATCAAACTTATATCGTTTATACTTTTAAATTATAAATATAAATTAAACGTTAATGTCAGCAATCTGGCGATGACGATTTATAACAAATTAAAATGATAAAGGACCGAGGAGTGCGTAAAATGTTTTCACAGCTCTAAGGAGATAAAGCTCCGCTACAGAAAATTAATGTTGGATCTAATTACTAATAAAATAATTATGTTTTTGTAATTAAAACCTTTATTCGTCCACTATTTCTTTTTAAACGTAATAAATGTTAAATCCATCAACTGCACCAAATACAGGAGAATATGTAGAAAACGTCAATTATTCTTAAACTTCTCACCAGAACATTTTTTCTTCGTAGTGATCGCGACAAATCAACATAGTAAATGTCCTTTCGTAAATCGGATGGATTAAGAAACACTCTCACATGGCTGTGTGTTTGTCCCTGCGATTTATACATCGTACTTAGCATATCCTGGAATATCCTAAATTTGCCCTCTGTACATTAAGTCTGTTGTTGGTTCAAATGGACGTATAATCCCCTTGTAATTGCATGGGATAATGCATGAACTCAATTCAAACAACCGCTTTGGTCGCCAAGGGGATGACTTGTTTATTGCAGCAAAAATTTGCAAATTTTGCGTATATTTTATCATAATAACTCAACATATTTATTACCGGTCGATGATTTATTTGATCCAGCATACATTTTGAATGATTTTGATTAAATAATTGTGGGGAATATTTGTCAATTATAACTATGAGATCAACATTCATAAAAACTTTGTGATTTTCAATTTTAAGTTATAAGATTAGTTAGAAAAAATACTATCATCCTATACACGTTAAATCCTAAATTCCACGCGTGTTCTTCTAGGAACAAAATATGAACTAGGCATCATACATCGGGTACCTTAAACGCCCCCATCAAGCGTGATGGGACTCTATGTCAATTGAATTGTGAGTATATTATAACACATCCTGATGCCTCTACATTTAAGAGAATACTAATCAGGAAAATACTTTAAGCCAACAATGTTAGAAGAATTTCGAAAAATTAAACACTTGATTTCCAAGAATAATATACTATTCGTGGGATTTATAGAGACTAACATCTTTAATAACTCGTTAGTGTTGATATTTCGTTCATCTCCCAAAAATATTCTCTCATTCTCGTTAAAAAAATCTCAACATTTTTCAACATTGATCGTGACAAACACACGTATAAATGTTCAGTAAATCAGATTGATTAAGCCTTGCTTAAGAAATACTCCTCCAAGGCCGTATTTTAGCCACTGCAACTTGCATACTGTACTTTGCATGTACTGCAATCTCAGAAAAATTCATCATATGCTATATATGATGAATGAATGAATATTATAAAACTGACTGCTTTAAAATATCAAAATATCAGCATGAAGCATAATTACGTAAGTAACGTACAGTCGGAGAGAATCCTCAAGAAATGTCTACAAGCTCCATAAACGCATCGTTACATATATTGATGGCTCAGGACCTGCCGTTAGCCCCCAAACAAATGAAGGTCAAGGAAACGAGAGGAAGCAATCCATAACGCTTCGAGGGAAGAGAACATGCTGGCGCTAAAAAATAAATAAACGAAATAGGACGTAAGAAACTACCAGACCATTAGTCTGCTCTTCATCTTCCCACATTGACTTGGAAAAAACTCCCGAAACCGTAGGGGTCTAAAATATGCAGATGCAGATCGTGTGAGGAGCGGTGAGGGCGTTTTTTGCAGAGGAAAGCGAAGAATAAGAGGGAGAAGAGGAAGAAAGAGGAAAAGGGAAACAAAAGGCTTCGATAAAACAGAGGCTCTCAGTGGCTGCGTCCCGCCTAAAATTCTTTCTTGAAACACGAGAAAATATTGTGATCTCGACAACGTTTTACTCCAAAATTTGATGGATTTAAATGCTATTGCCTCCAATGCCTGAGAGGAAGAAATAGCACGCCCTGTCTTATATCAACTTTCCAAACTTCTCTAGGATTTTCCTTAATAAGCCTAAACCACACTATTTTTGGTGGTATAATATACTTTTGTGGTATAATAACAACTTTTGTACCCTATTTTTACTTATTTCATGATTTCATTAACATTTGTAATAGAAACATCAACTGTACTCAAAATTTAGCTATGACTCAAAGCGCAGACATTGAACTTAAAACGTTTATATGGAACCAATTCCTTTATCTTTTATATATTAAGTGTGCGAGGCTGAACAGGTATAAATTTAACAGTGTATCGCAGTTTATCAACAGAAATTATTTTCTCTAATTCCATCTTATTGTTGAGTGCAATATTAATTTTATCCGATTATAATCTATAAATGAAGCCTTCACTTTGTGGAACTTCATTTCAGTTTAAATAAAAAAAAATTTCTTTTTTGTTTCTTTAAGTAAAATTCTCCATTGTTTTTATTTTATCTTTTATCTGATTGGTTTTCATTTAGGTAGGATTGCAGGTGATTCGCCAGAAAACAGTTTATCAGATTTTATAAGCGTATTTTCAGCAGAATAAACTTCTTAAAACCGGCATAAACAATAGCGTTCATTCAGCTAATATATGGAATTGAATAGATTGATGAAATACTATGATAGTCTGGAATTTTCAAGCAACCTCCCAACATATGATTCCACGGAGAAATTAAGTTTTGAAAATATAAAATTCAGCCAAATATCAAATTTGTAAAAAGGTAAAGAATTGTTTTACATAAAAGAATTTAATGCTCAGGCATACACATATGAACGAGAACTGTTTTCCTTACTCTATCAAGTTTATTTCATTTTTATCCGAGCGACATTGGGTTGGTATTAGCAATTTTATACGGGAAGTATTGAAGGCTCGATGTTCGAACAAAAGAAATATATATTCTAGTATTAGTACTATTAGTAGTATTAGTAATATTATTATATTATAGTAGAACAGTCCAACATCGGCGAAGAAGACAATCTCAGTTATCGTTAATTATAAAGGTAACTAAATTCGAAATTCTCAAAATAAATATCACAGCAATCGTAAAGCGCAAATAACTTCCGAAACCCACACTAATGCCTATTCTATATGAAACAAAGTAATTATTTTCATAAACTAATAAATGAATTTATAAAAAACTTGTAAAAATATAAAATAGGAAAACTGAAAAAAAATTATAAGTAGAAAAATAGCCATAAAAATTAGCTGGAAGAAAATGGAACCATATCTTTTTATAAATTCCAAGTCGCTTGTATACCATATCATATACATTTATTAACCAGTAGTTAGTGGAATCGAAGAGCTTTTGGGAGGTTATTTACACAGGTAAGTTATTATCACACGAAGACACATCACTCCAAAAAATTCGCTAAATTTAGAAAAATGAGGAACGCATACTAACGATTATTTGCACTAGATTCTCTTCTTTAAATCCTATTTGTCATCCAAGCCAACTTGGTGAGGGGAAAGTGGCGATTGGGGCGGGAGTTGAACCTAAGAAATGAATGAGGTAAACATTCTGTTATTTTTTTATTCAAGACTGTACAATTTAGCCTAGCAATCGATATTCCATTGAAAACAGTAAAGGGATTCAGAACTTTTTTGGTCATGACCTTTTAGATAAATGACGATAAATATATATTTAATTTGTGCGCTAAAGGATGATTGCTTCAATTTTCGAGCCTTGAACTAGCAAAAAACTGAATGACTCGTTTTTCCAGAATGCATTTACCAATAAAATACAAAAAATAAGATTTAACTCTGTTCTCTTTTTCACATCTAGCTTGATCTAGTCAGTCCACCAAACTAACGAAAACTTAAATACCTAAATTATTAATTAATGGAATTTTTTCGATTGTAATCGCATTAAATTCAACGGCAAACACTTCATCGATCAATGTGTACAAATAACTCAATTAAAGATTAGAGCGACTTTCGCAGCATCTTTACAAAGTTAGTGAAATTAAAGCTCTTCGAGGTGAAAAATTATCGAGCGCAAGGTAGGTGTATGACATATAATGTATACTTTTTCAAGAGCCCGAAAAACAATCCTCGCACTACTGACCCACTGCTTCCCGCTGCTTCTTCCTACGCCATTAAACACCTCCCATTTCTCCACTTTTCTTTTATTCCAACTCCTCCCGACCGCACCTCGGCTACCGACGCCTGTTTTCGGGCGGACCACTGATGGGAGTGGCGATGCAGAAATTTAGGGAAGAAATAAAAGCCCAGTTATCGACCCCATCTCAGACACTTCTTCTTTCGAGGAATTCTCTTTAAAAATACACGTCGGGAGAAATACCGCACCAACGCCAAATCTCCCGAAATGTCGAGAAATCGAGAATATATATCTACTTGAGCAGATGTTGAAAAATGTGATGTTTCTCTGTAAGAAAAGGAGTTTATCGTTCTTGATAAAATGATTAATTGAAGATGTCACGTAAGTCATTCCTACGGAAAGAAAGAGCCATAGATACAATTAAATTATGCCTATTAAATTAATTCCAAAGCACATCTGACAGATCTGTTGGATGTAATACATATTGAGTGCGAGTGACATATCATTTCCTGGCACACCTTCCGGAATACTTGTTTATCTCCATAAACATTATTGTTTTTATTTTATTGGCATTCTAAAGTTTGTATCCTACAAGTTTTACGATCCGTCCGAACTGTCTTCAGCCTGAAGGCTGGTTTGAAACTCATCCCCCCACCATTAGCTACGAAAAGCGTTAAAGAGGGGGCTGAGGCGGCAAAATGAGGAGTGAGGGAGTATTGCTTCCCTCAGACACTAAATGCTATAAGCGAAACACGGGACTCCCGGATAGCCAAGTGGGCAACGCGTTCGGATGCGGTCCCGGGTTCGATTCCCGGTGGAGGCCCACGTGCGAAATGACGTAAGCTGTCGAAGCACTTTTAACAATACTACTACTATTAACGGAACAAGTCCACGTAAGTGAAGCACAATGACTCTAAGAGTAATACTTTTCATAGCAATCAAAAAGGAGAAATCTTAATCAGCAATTACTCAGCATTGCTCATATCTCAGTAACTTTCGTACTATCACCGCCATCAACAAAACTGAACCAAAAGTAAACGAAAATTATATTTTCCTCCATCCTGTACCTAAAGGCAAATAAAAAATATTTTCTTCGTCAGGATATGGTAACAGGACTAAATTCTATAATAGAAACCGTCGATATTCAGTTATTAAAATTGTGAGTAATTCCTACTCAAATAATATTCGCTTGAAATTGGATACAAAAATTATGGGTTCAACCTATGTCGTAAAAAAAATGCTTTTTGTGTCAATAATATATAGTAAAACTCTATAACATAGGAGAGTCCTCCAGGAGTAGTATTATACAGATCTGATAAATATAATTACGATACAAAAGTATTAAGACGAAATGCTTTCTTTATAGTTTACAGACCCATACCAGTGATCGTCTTATCCATTTAAGAAAACAGCTAACAACTAGTCTTCAAAAAAACTGCACTTTTAGTGAAAGTACTTTACTGAAAGTATACACATCTGAAATCGAAGAGCGTTCATCGAAATATTTTTTAGATAGTTTGTGAAATATTTGTTAAATAAGATCTAATTCGGCCTCGACTTTGAGATACGTCTCCACTATAAAGAATTAGGAAAAAATAACACTTATGCCTTTACCACAAAATTTTATTCCACGACCATGGTTTCGACCCCTTAGGTCAGTTGTTCTAAAAGTGTTCTTTTTATTCTTTATATTTGTTAAAAAATTGGAATAATAAATGATATTCCACTACGTATGTGAAAACCTATTGTTAGATATAGTCAATCTGAGCGCGAATTTAAGATATGAATTACGCTATTTCAAAACTATCCCCTCCTTGCAAATGATACTTACTATGCATTTGCATGAGAAGGTCCTTTCAGGAAAGTTCCCATTTAAGTGTCTTATCCAAAAGAAATTGCGCGAAATTGCTATAATCAGTAAAAAGAACTTCTAGAGATAGCCATGGAGGAACTATTTATGCACTGTTGAAGTTTCTTTTTCTGTATATGAGGGAAAGTATCTTAACAATACCTTACCTAAATGGACATCGCGGCATAATTGTCCTTTTGTATAATAGTGAAATAATAATAGGGAAAATAAATGCCTTCGCTGTAACAATTTCTTAAGGTAGTTACGCTAATGAAGTTTCTCTGTTTACCGTCAACGCTTAGTTCCTACTATAAATACAGTAGATGAATGCTAACGGTTAGATTATTTATATGTAGTGAAACATTAGGCGTAGTCTCCTTTCTTATGAACGCCTATTCGTATATTGACATATATTTACTAAAAATATAAGAGAACAGTCGGTCAGATCGAAAAAAAGCTCCCGAGCGATGTTATTTCGCGTTAGTTAGGTCTCATACTCAGTATGTGTGTAGTGTATGGGACCCTTCCGATAAGTGTTGTCTTTGGGAACTAGATAAGGTGCAGCAAAAGGCGATATGTTTTGTGAAGAATTCCTAGGATAAATCAGTGAATGTTACACAGATGCTTCAGGACGCCAGATGGGAATCTTTAGAAGTAAGAAGATTTAATAATAACTGAGGATTAATTTACTGGATAATTTCAGAGAAAGTAAGTTCATAGATAATGTAGCCGATATAATGCGTCCTCCATGTTACATAAGCCGTTCTCAAACTGCGAGGAAGGTAAGGTAAATAGATGATAGAACGAACCGATTCAAGAATTCATTTTTCCCGCGAACGATACGTGAAAAAAATCGATTAGGGAAATAGAATCATGGTGCACCCTGCCACACGCAGAAAGGCGGCTTGCAGGGTACTTATATAGAGAAAATATAGAAACATTGAAAATCCACAGAGCTTCAAACCAGAATCGACACTCGCCTTCACCTATGCTGTCGTTCATAACGTTTTCTAGGCTAGTAAAGGTAAGAGCGTAGAAAGCAGGCGATTTGAATGAGTTCCATTTGTAGAGAGGAGGAGGAGAGGGAGGGATTCGAAGGGCGGGCCCACTTGGCGGAAATGCCATGTCTGCGTTATTGAGTATCAGATATGGGGTCTGGTGGAGTGGGGAGAGAAGAAAAAAGCAGGAAGAGAAGAGGAAGAACGGGAGAAAGAGAAAAGAGAGAAGCAACCTGTTTCTCGGCCCAACCCACGGTTCTGCCTTAATAGGCGGCCCAAGAGATAGCGTTGCTTTCGAAGGGAGAGAAAAGATAAAAGAAGGGTGACTATAGGAGGCCTCGAGAGAAGATGCGACCCGAGCCAAAGAATTGCACATCCTATGGGACTCTCAGACAAAAATGTTACACATGCGCTAAATATATAATCGACCAAATATTAATTTATTCGCAAAAGGATCGTTCGGAAGAGACGGCTGACAAAAGCCACTCCTAAAGCGTGTCCATCACTTATAATCATGTGTCTTTGGCGGCTCAAGATTGGTCTACTGACGTGACGTACCGAACAAAAGGAATGATATAACAGTTTTCCTTATGTGTAGCATTTTGAGGTGAGGGAGATTTCGTCTTTTTTCTCTCCTAAGTGACTTCCAACCTTATTTCCATTTATGAATGTTCGACTGCGGTCCATACAGATGGCGGAATCTGGGTACGTACTGCTAATATCCATGAACTTGTAAGTTTCTGAGCTTTGAAATATATTAGCGTCTGGCCTTATGATATGATTGTGAAATTTTTCAGTTCAAAATTACAAGGAAACAGCGAAGAACTTTCGTATATTTATCCTCTAAGCAAAGTATACCACATGAAGTGAAATTTGTTTCGGAAAGTTCGAAATTACCAGAATAACAGTGCTCCATAGCCACGAAGTACCACAGATTTATTACATGAATACTCTAAGTCAGTACAACCCTTATTCTTATAAATTTTTTTTAGGGATCCAGTAGCAAATAACCTTAAGAAAACCTGATGCAGATTTTGTCATCTAAACCATGAGAATGGAAGCGGAGTTAAGTCATTTATTTATAAATACCTATATTAATAAAAGTCTAACAAAAAATTGAATGCTTCCCTAAGCATGAAATTTATCATTCTTATGAAACGATTATATAAGTAACTTCCGATGAACTACAATATTGTATATTATATATACATGTATATATGATTATATATATAAGTGTGTGTGTGTATTCTACGGCCCTTAAGGTATTTGTTGCAGTTATTTCGGCCCTATGCTTGGTTCTGTTAAAAAAAGAGGGAATTAGCTAAGAACACTTGATGTTCTCCTGTTCTAGATTAAGTTCAGAAATAAATTTAAAAGTTTGACAGAAAAGTTCCCGCCGAAAATATTCATTCGCTGTTTCCATTCGATAGAAAGAAAATTAAATTTCTACTGATAGAGAAGACCAGCGTCTTCAAGAGAATGCCAAGGGCCCAGCATGGTTTGATAATCCTATCACTGACCAATAACAGATTCGGAATCCGTAGACACAGAAAACCGCAATCAATCCAAACTTGACTCCCACTCGTCCTTAAGAACGTAATTCAAATATTAAGAGCAAGCGGGAGGTATTCCACTGAGGCGATGCATGTTTTATGAAGCTGAACGATAATTATCATAATACCACATGGAAATCCCCATAAAACCCATGTTTTAATTACACGTTGAATTTTCAGCAAACAATCAGTAATTACAGAATAAATGTACAATAAACATCATGGAAATGATGCATTCACATGTGATGAATGCAGAGTTGCTGCAAAAGAAGGCGAGAATAATGAGGAAATAAATAAAAGAAGAGCCTTTTACAGTGGCAATTTTTACAACTTTTCTTAATCTTGATTCTGATGTCAGATTTGTATTGTCCTAATTAGAAGCAGAAAGAAACACATCTATAGGTCTTACTTGTCATCAGAATCCATCTCTTACGCTTACATATGAGAACATTAGCGACCATTTGAAAATAATCCATTACATTTTTATAGAAATCAAATGAAGTATAAGCAAAAATTAGTATTTTCCGAGTCGAATGAAAAATATTTAAACTCTGAGTCAAATCGTTTTCGGGCATAAAGGTACTGTTACACATAAGATCATATACTATATGTTTTAAGATAAGTTCACATACGAGTATAACTTGGATGGTTTAATAAACCTCACAATTAAGGCTAATGCAATACCACGAAGACCGACTATTTTATTAACCAGCTAAATCTAAAACGCTTTGTCAGACTAATCGAAACCTAAGTAAAATCAGCCTTCAAAATACATTTACAAGCAGGAGAAAATTGCAATATTATGTAAGCTCTCAAAGTTACAAATTTCAAACTTCATCAGCAAGTCGGGTTGCTATATGCTTGGAAGAAAATTTAACGTGATTTGATAAAAGATGCAGCGTTAATAATTAAATGTCGCCACGGAAGAAAAAATCGCAGAGTAAAGTAAAGAACATAATGGCAATGTGTAGAGGGCGTGAAAATAGTTTAGACCCCGTCCATCCTTTTGCTTTTAACTGTCCTGTTAAACCCTGATCCTGCATAAGAATATTAGAATTCGTTCTATAGATAGGAACATTGTGCTCGATGTCTAGGTTCTCTGATAACTTCGAAAGATTGCTCTTATAGCGTAAGAGAAACAATTTGAATAACTGCGAAGGCTTACGAAAGAGGAAATAATAGAATAACGGAAGAAAGGCCGAAATAGAATCGCGAGGAAGAAAAATTGAATACGAAACAAAATATACGAAAGCAAAGGGAGAGAGAATCATAGAATAGGTTGGAATGGAGTGATAAAGATGAGGAAAGAGAAAAAGGAAATAGAGGCGCGGATTAATTGAAAAATATGAGAATGGGAAGAATGAGAGGATTTGAGATTGGAGAAGAGAGAGATAAGGGAGAGAATGAATGACAGAGAGATAAGAAGGGAAGAGGATTTGACAAAGGAAAGAGGAAGGATTATAATTTAGAGAAGGCGGATGGGAGAGGTAGGAATGTGGGGAGGAGTGGTGCATGGGATGGGTCCATATAGCTTTAGGTGAGAGTAAGAAGAATGTTCATTGGAAGCGCTTTCAATCGGCAAGGAATTGAATTTCATCGAGACTTTTTGCTCGCTACCAATTTCTGGCTCCTACACTCGGTACAGATAGCATCGGAGGCGGGATTATGCCCTCGCGTGGCGGATTGGAGTCAGGGGAAGGGGCAGGCTGAGGGTGGGGGCGGGCGAAGGGTGGGGGGCGGATTTCGGAAATAAAATCATGTCGAGCAAAGCCTTTTGACGGATAATGGAAAGGTGAGTACGAGGCAATACGTTAGGTGCGTTTTCATTTGTCGCAGTGCCACGTCACACGGTCCATAAATAGTCGTATCCTGTTTATTCCGCAGTATTTCATTAACTCGGGGATATTCTTCTGACCATCTGGTTATCGGTGACTCAGGGGTGCCATTTCATAAGGCGTTGGTGTCTGCAAGATGGTATTCTATCAAGCGATAGAACTACACTGAGATGCACTTTGGTGCAATATTGTTGCGCAGAATGAGAATATATTCGTGAAATGCCGGTGAAATTAATCCGCCATCAATTTCCGGGAATTGTTGACTGATCAATTCACGCCATTTTAAATATGTTCATTAATTCATCGACTATTTAATAATAATAATAAATAGTCTTTATTTAAGATCGAGATTGAAACTTACTACTCTCTTCCTATATCTAACCCATTAGAGATAGAATGAGAGAGGTATTGGAAGTTGAACTAAAGAAAAGCAATAAAAGAAGGAACTATAATTTTGGTTTAAAAAGAAACTAAGCCTGCACTTAGGAAAAATTAAATCCCTGCTGAAAAACACCCACGTGAAGGGGGTCGTAGAAACCTGCGAAACCCACTGACAGTAGCAACTAAAATTTAAAAGAAGAGTGGAAAAGAAGTAAAATAAAAGTGTCAGAATCACATCTGGAAAAAATAGATAAAAATGCATAATTCTTACAAATTAGGGAGCACAGAAAGGGGGGTTTCTTAATTAACAATAAGCTTCGTCGTGCTACTACATCGCCAAATACATAGCGAGTTCGTAGTTGTAGTAGCGGTAGTTATAAAGGTTCCTAGATAGTAGCGTGTTCGTCCCTTGAGGAAGTGTATCTCGTCTGTGTACCTGTATGTTAAGAAACTTGCCAGTTTAGAAGATTCACACAAAATTCACTTAAAAATAACCCCGATGTACGTACCCTACCGCGGGCTCTCTAAATCACATAATCACTTTCATGCGAAGACTCGACATTTTCAACAAACTTCTATTACACATTCGTATTCTTGATGGAAAATGATTGAGGCCTCTTCTATCTTCTTTCTCAGCTAATAAAGCTCTTTATTCCCTTGATGAAAAAGTAATAGCATTTGTGATATTTTATGGTTACTAAAAATAGGATCTGCACTATTGTATTTTCGGAGTGTGCCACTGTAATTTGCCACTCTGGGTTGTATTCTTTTGTTTACTCTGTGCAATCTTATTTTTTCCTGTCATATATCGTACTTATGGATCCATGGTCTTCTGACAAATACATTATTATTATTATAAATGTTCCTGGGTTCGATTTCGGTAGGGCTCAAATGTGTGAAATGACCTAAGCTGTCGAAGCACTTTTAAAAATAATTCTTTGGTATGCTTCGTCATCTTACTTTCTCTGACTTGGACATTCCTTAATAAAGAGTTTATTCATTCATTCCTTCACCCTTTCATTGTCCACATTTTCTCAAGTTATCACATTGCGGCGGTACGAAAAAAGAAAGTGCCCTTTGCTCAGATACAGCGTCCCTGCAGCAACTGCGTAATGGTTGCACTTCTGGTTATTACCCACGCCTTTGCTTAATTAAATCGGTTGGATAAAATGTGAAAGTTAACTAAATTTATTCTAGACTTTCAAAAATGTATTACAAACCCAGCAAATACATAATACGTTTTACTCGAATGATTAAATTGTTTAATTGTGAATGTCTATTTTGTTCTTATTTTATAAACTTGGTGCAGGTTTGTGCCGTCCGTGTACAATGACTAGGTCAGCTATAGCGTGCTTTCATCGTACGAAAAAAGTAAGTAGTGGAACTTAGTCGAACTAAAGTTAAGTTCGCGAGTTATTCTCAACTCCCACGTTTTGTCGTTATTCTGTTATGGTGGTGCTGCGTTTTTAGTAGTATTTTACTTCAATGGTCGTCTTCATTGCGCTTTATCTTCGATTGAAATCTATATATTTTTAAATACTCATGGGCGATTTTATAACATCTCTTTACAGTTTTAATTGACATTTCTAGTCGAAAATATTCATGTGTTCGATTACACTTTTAAATTTATATTCAACGTTCAATAGAGATATTGCCGAAAAAATGGATAGTATAGTGTGAAGAGAAATATAAGCTAATGTGTTTGCCATGCAGTAGCAGTGGTTAGGAAATGTTTAAATGGAAGGCTTCATGTACCCGCTACGCTCTGTACCAGCGGTTGGGAGCTTTTTTACCATGGAAGGCCGCGCATCAAGCGTTTAAGCCGCATGTAAAATGATGAGGCCGGACTTGTCGCCTACAATTAAATGGTCAGTTGTGGAAACTGTACTTAGAAAACAGATTTAACGGCGAAAGATTGTTACATTAGAGAGTTGTAGCAGGGGCTTATCGGTTAACCGATATATTCTAAATGTCTCAGTGCGCATGCGCAAAATTCCACGTTGTCCAGGTCGGTCTCACGGGCACGTTTAATTTTGAAGTTCCCACGTCGACGGAAGGTGTCAAATATGGCGAAGCAAAAAAAGTTGCGATTCTCCAAATGGGGCGATATCATCTTGCTTGGACACATTATAGGAACTAATCCCTATGAGAATGGATGGAGGGAGGTACAAGAAGAGGTGGTGCAGGGAAGAATTTCAACAGGCGCTGCCTTCGGGTTGTTGCTGTTGGTTGACGGTATGCTGAAACTCTTCACTACGGTGCCCGGAATATCGTATGGACGTACTCTTATCTACGGTGGACGTTTCAATATAATGGCAGTTGAACCTACGGTGTACGCAGTGCCAAAACTCTCTCTATTATGTTACCATTTGCCGAAATGATTGAGTAAGGAACAAAAACTCTACAATTCTGAGTGAAAACGAAGAAGGCCGCACCGAACGCAAGAGGAGACCTCAGGTTGCCGCAGACGATGTTGACATTGGAATGGGCGCCTCTAAACATCGCCGACAGAAAGCGCAGTGTTTCGAGCGAACGCCGCGGGTGGATTCAAAACAAACCCGATTCCCCTCCATCGACTTAAAAGTAAGAAATCTCGCAGATGCATAAATAATTCAATCGGCATGCGTACGGGGGCTCATTAAGAGGACCGCGAGGCAAAAAATCCCCGCATCCTGTAATGGACGATGTGATGGGCGCCATGAATGAAAAGACGAGTGGGCGGGAGGGTTGCGTGGGAAGTGCTGTTGCGTTACAACGCGCTAAAGATGAATGAGACGGAGAGCAAGGTGAGGGAGGAAAGGGGAGGGACCTCTTTTACGAGTGGGAGGGCCTTCAAAGGGCGGAGAGGGGATTGTAGTTTGCAAACGCGTGTGTTTCTCCAGTTACATCACGCGGGGCGCTCGGAGTCAAAAATCGCGCGGGTGGAGGGAGAGTTTAACGGTCGGCACTGAGCGATCGAGTGTTAATTCGTCCGATGGAAGTCCTGAATAAGGAGCGCCGCGTGGGGCGTCGGGGATGAAGAATAGGGGCCCCGTGGGCGTCGAAATGAGTAAGAGAGATATCGGGATTTGAAATCTCCATTTCTGGAGCTAATTAATATTTCGCGGATTGACGGTGAGGACTCGGTTTGTTACGTGGAGATGCATGAGCGATGCCACCATGGCATTTCTGGTGGCATGGGCGTCTTCGGATCCGCGATTGCTAAAGCAGATGATTCTCCGCGGGACACGAATCTATAGAATATATTGTTTCCATAACTCGGGACGTTTCGAAATTTTACTTTCTAAAATTTTATTAAAGTTATGAGATGATTCACAGGCGAAGCAATGCTAAGCAAGGGCGTGACAGATATCGAATCATTAGATAGATAGATAAATCTTTCATTGGTGAGGTTAGGGCCATGTGTGCCTTTTTTCCACCTAACTTAGTATGCCATTATAATATGCACAAAAGATAATTATAAACTAAAAGAAAGAGTGCAGTGTGGGAAAAAATCTTTGCTGTTGAAAGTTGACTATGAGACAATGAGAAAAATATAAGTTCCACCCATTGATTTGATACTTTTAATAAGGAAAATTAAAGTTGTAAGACCAGTTTCATCAAAGATTCTGTATACAACTTGCAAAAACTTTAATGCCCTTGGGGAATTAGAAAGCGAGGAATTAACCAAAATGTGTGAATTGCGAGGGAAAATATATTTGATATTAGTAAAATGTTAATTTTTAATTACACTTACAATTGTCAGAATTATCTTCGCTTAGGAAAATCAGCCGAACCATTAATAATTAACATGTACTATGGATAATATTAATTTGTGTTGGGAAATAAGTAGTTATGAAAAAATATATTCGTTTCAATAACTTCTTAAAATTATTTTCAGATATTAACATTTGTATTCATTTTATCATCTTATAAAAGACGATATATTATATTATACGTTTATGCGTTTATTGGTATACACAATTAATAATCATTTCTCTATGACTAATAGTTTAGCAGATAAAAATTGATACGCGGTTTGAAATTCAAAATAGTCAACTCTAATTGGAAAAAAAGAATTAAGACGCATGTCTCTTTGTGCTCAGCGAAACACGTTTCCTTCATTCTCATTGGCAATTTAATATCAGTGATTAAATGAATTGTTAAATGTGTATATTTTACTATTTGAGACGATGACAGGAAAGAAGGAATTTCGTGAACTCCGTGAGAAAATTTATGCGATCTGAATTACGAAATAATATAAGGACATGTCATAATCTACACCACATTTATTTTAAAATGTACGCTATTGTAGTTTCATCATAATTTCACCTATATTTTATAAATGCCGTATTTCCCTCATCTCCAACGAACATATACCAACTTTTAATACTCATCAAAACGTATAGATGACGCGCACTTTCTTAGTGGATTCCGCGTACTCTGTATTGCAAATTTCCATTAATATATTTAAATAATGTATAGTCCTTTTCGGAAGCTCAAGATAAATCATTCAATGAACCTGATATGACCTTTGACGAATTAATTTACCCGTTAAAGGTAGGAAATGTTTTGGGAAGAAGCACTGAAAGCCTTGTTTTCTACAAACCCTATTCGTTATATGTGCACATATAATGCCAAACGTGTATGCATCGACGTACACGTGTATATTTTTCCCACACATTCGCTATTCGATGTATTAGCCGCGAAGATCCTTATCTCATACCTTCCCTTTTTAAGGCATCCAAGAAAATCGCCATAAATAGCCAGAGATGGGCAGGAAACGGACGGCAGAAAGAGGAAGTGGCGCCTGACCGCTCTCCTACAAAAAAATCCCGATTTGGAGACGGAGTAAAAGGCTGAAATATAATGGAGAGCTATTACGATGGAGGTGCGTCGCATTAGTCAGAAGAAGTCCTTTCCGAAGATCGGCATTTAGTCACCTAAAAGAGACATCCCATTCCAGTGTGAAGAAAAAAATGAGCAACGAAAATGGAAATTCTTCAACACGCGTATGAATTGAGAATGAAGAGAGGAAACACGTGCTTGCGAAAATCCCTTCATCCTTCTTATGCTCTTTTGTTCCTTTTCATTATTTTTAGAACTGAATCCACTCTTTTCGGATTGCCCCTCTTTTGAGGAGGAGATGTTTGGAGGGGAAGCAATAAATGAGGGGGAAAAGGGAAGAGGAAAGAGGGGATGGCGGGTGAAAGAGATAGCAAACGTAAGGTGGAAAGGGAAAATTATGGAAAGCGAAGGAAATCAACTCAAGGAATCAATATAAGAATGAGGATTTTATTTGATAGGGGCGAAAAAAAAAAAATAAGTGATGGTTATCGGAAGAAAGGATGGGAAAACACAGTCTTACTGGAGGTTGAAGAAATTTTAAAGAAGAAGAGGAAATATCGTAAGAAAAGAAACATATGCGAAGGCTTCCATTTCCATATTCCATATCCAAGATACGTAATACCGACATAAAAATGAAAAAATGATTCTCGGCGCCACTATTTTGACATTTTGACCATTCCATTTCATTACAAGCCTCCTTTTTGTCGTTGAAATTTACGTGATTTTTGGTTTATTTATTCAATGTACCCTATTTATAAATTTAATGAAGCTTTTATACACGTGCCTGAAAATCCTTTTCTAAGAGCCATAAATATTGTGTGTTGCCGCTGGCGTATCCAGTAATAACTTCAGGAAGACACTCAAAGAATTGACGTCATATGTATATTAAGATGAAATAAAAGTTGAAAAGGCAACAAAAGATATAAAAAGGGAGGAGGTGCTTCGGTAAAGTAGGTACTTATGTAGCAGCTTCTTTGGCAATAGGTACTTTGGTGAAGATCAGGATCTAAAGAAAAGAAAGCATTATAAAGATTGAGAAAACCATGTGGAAAATGGATGCATAAAATAAGTTCAGGGTAAGGATTAACGTGAATAGTTATTTGAGAAAGGAAAAATATTTGGAAGGCAATTTAGTCGATGCTAAAAAGATTAGACTGGCAGATAGAGGAGAAGAAAATATTATGCTGAATTATTTTGAAGGAAATATGAATTAAATATTCGATGGTGGCAATAACAACAGGATATTAGGAATGCAACATATATATGGAGGTAAAAGCAATATTTAAAAATTGGTGGAATGTATAGCGTAGGAGAGTACTAAGTGGATGAATAATTAGATCCGGTGCGAAGGTCTTTTGATCCTGAGTCAAATGATTTGTTAAGTAGGGAAAAGTGGTGAGAGAATGGTAAAAGCAAGAAGAAGTGGAAATTTAGGGGCAAAACGGAGACAAAGTAGACAGATAAATGAAGTAGGGAAGTAGAGTAGGAAGGATGAGGGAGAAAAATGAATGGCGATAATGCGGTGTGAGAAATCGAGTTAGCGGGAATGAGGGAAAATTGGAGTGAAGCAGCGTACCGCCGACAGAGGGGAAGATGGAAGCTGGGTTGTGAGGAGGAAGACAGATTGGAGGGGACCCGTTAATTAAAAAGGGGAATTTGGTAGTTCGAAGTGATGAACGAACTTCACGGATCAGAGTTTGGTTAGCGGAGAATTCAAACCCTAACGTTTTTAAGCCCAAATTTTTAAAAAAATTTTCTCCTCCCATTTGTTTCGATAACAAGTTGCGTTATTCTTTTTCCTCCCTAACGATTTTTCCTCCTCGGCCTGTCCTCTCTTTCTCACACTTCCACGGTCGTTCCCGATGCATATTAACAAATTCTTTACACTCGGGACCCTTTTCGGAGTCCAATTAACTTCCTCGGATCTCTTATGATTACGGCCTAATAGGCACTATTTCCTTTACAATGGAGCCGATTTGAAGAACCCCCAAAATTATCAAAAAAATATCGATGATTACGCGAAATTGGGTCGTTAACTCTTATTCTCTCGAAATGACTATCCGAATTCTCTCGTTTGATGTTCCGCCTGAAACTCCTCTTCATTCCAACTTGGATGGTCTCTCTCTTGTCTTCCCACTAAGTTTATTGATGAGAAACTTAAAATAATTTTTGTTTTTCTATTTCATATGGTGGCCAGACGAACCCCTTTTTGGGGTAAAGGACCCCTTTTAATGTATCAAAACAATGAAACAACCCCTTTGTACTTGAAATGATGCTTCATACTTCAGACGCAGGATGGGAATCTCTAGAAGATAAATAATTCAAACAAAAGGATAACTTACTTAATTATTCAAACGAAAAAGCACACCAAGACCACCAAAGAAAAACTTACAGAACCAGGCAGAAACGTATTTCGCTCTCTAGGAGAGCAGCATCTTCGGACGACAGCTCAATTCTGCTGCCCTCTCTTAGAGAGACATGTACCAGCATGGCTCTGTAAGTTTTTCTTTGATGATTTTGGTGTGTTTTTTTGTTTAACCATCAGTAATCTTCATTTACCTATTACTTAAATATCTCAGAGAAAGTACGTTTCTTACACGTTCTCCTTGTACTACATAGGCCGTTCTGATACTGATAGAAATCAGAGAAATAAATGCAAGAGATAATGGTTTAAAGAATTAAATTTTCCTCGAACGGTGCGCTAACTGCATTCCAGCTTTCTTTCTTTATCCATCTGAATCCCATGCACTAATTCTAAGTCAAAGTCTCTCATTTATTCCTCTGAAAAGAATCATTTTCCTCTTTTATCCGTCTCTCCGCAATTCTTTCTGCTTTCGATTTCCGCTCTCTTCTTGTGCTTTCGTCAATTTTCGTTTTATTTGCGAATTAGCGACTGAAAACACGCAAGAGTTACGGAAATATTTTTTTCGCAAAATCTATCTAAACAAAGGTGCGAGTAGCGATCCAATCTCCTTATATGTAATATAATAGAAGACTATTAAGTAAATTAAGCCTTTGTTTAGATCTTCTATCTCCTAGAGATTCCGTCAAAGTACGTTTTTAGAAGACTGATTTTATGAGTCCCAGATAGGCCGTTCTGATACGGCTAGAAAAAGAGGGTAAGAGATGTAAGAGGATACTTGATAGTGTTAGTCCTGCCAGAATAAAGTCGATTTATTATTAGTATTTTATAATTATAGAAATAGATGATTATGATTATAAAACCAGTCGTTTTAAGAAGTCATTTTCTCCTAGGAACGACACGCAAAAGCAATCGATTATAGAAGGAGAGGAAGAAACAATTTGTTCCTTGTTGAGTCTGCAATTCTTGACCGAACAAATTTACCTCAGAGAAGAAAATAAACGGAAATAATAATAAACCAATTCATACCAAACAACAGAGCGGATATATCTTCATATAAAACAAGAGATATAGACACATGTAATAGACATCTTCATTCCGAACACAGTAAATATATTCACAAAACATAAAGAAGAAATACAGAAATATGTACATATGGCCGAAGAGACAAAAGAAGTTTGGAAAATAAAATCTGTCAAAATTGTCCCAATAATAATTTCAGCAACTAGCGTTAAACGTAGAACCTAAAAATGTATGCAAAATCTTCGAAACAATTGGAGTAGAAAAGAAAATTATTGTTCAAGTACATAGAACCGCAACAATTAGTACTTGCGCCATAGTAAGAATATTTTAATGACTATTAAAAACAATAAATGAGCCTAATTCCTTTGCTGCTCAACATTTTATGGACATATTGGATAATCCCAGTCAACTGTCACAGCATCTGACTGAAGGAACGACTTATTTATTGTATAACAAGGGAGATCCATCAAATTCAACAAACATATAGACAAATCACATGTCTGTCTGTTATTTAAAACTATTCAGTGCCTTACTCTACGACAAAATTTCCTAGCGCTGCGAAATCAACCATCTGATCACAAAGGTACAAAAAGGGTGCGCTTTGGGATGTAAGCACCAATTAACCGTTGATTCGGTGACCTTAAAACAAGTCAAGAAATCAAGGAAAGAAAATTAGAAATGGCGTACATTGATTACTCTACAACCTTTGATTCGGCTCCTCATACATGGTTAATCGAGGTTATGGAAATTTACAAAATTTGACCAAAAATTATAAATGCTCTTATTAGTATGATGGCTACGTGGGGAACCAGACAGATAAGAGGAAATAAGTCGATGGATGAAATTAACATAAGAAGGGGCATTTTCCAAGGGGACTCACGCATACGGTTCTGCCGAGCTATCCATCCTCTATCAGGTCTTTTAAAGGAAACCAATATTGGCTATAAACTCATTAAAATAGTAAGAAAAGGCTCAACCATCTGCTGTTCATGGACTACCTGAAACTTTATACAGAAACATCTGATAAGCTGATCATTAATATATACTGTAGCCCTGTTCAGTAGGGACGACCCTTGGGTTGGACAAATGTGCAACTGTCTCCATTGGAAGAGGAACTATTAGAAGCATGAGGATGACTTCATTGGAATTAAAAATCTGAGAGAGGAAGAGGTATATAAATATCTTGGATCCTCACAAAATGCTAGAATAGATAATGCTCGACTGGAATCAGAGTTGAAGGAGAAATACGTAAGAAGAATCACAAAACTGCGCAATTTCTCACTGGAAAGAGATTAAGAGAAGGAATCAATAGTTGGGCAGTGCCAATCCTCATGTATTCCTTTGGAGTTGACGAGAGCCTGGTCCATTACAACTAGGGGACATGTGGGATTGTTCCATCAGAAACGTTGAGAAGAGGAAGAAGACATAATAATTACATATAAAGTAAATACAAGAAATGAATACATATTCGTATTGAATAGGGACATAGCAGTTCCCATTATTTTCTCCTAAAAACAGAATGTCTGCTTTAGTTCACAAGTATAAATAAAAAGTTACCAACTTTACCAAGTACTTTTTGGAGGTAATTGTAAGTGAAAGAGGTATCAATAGGAAATGAAAGAAAATTTAGATCGCATTCCGAAGGAGCTTTAGAGAGCCTAGGGCATCCGAAAAGTGTCTCTCGGTCCACAGGATTCCGAGAAAGTGAGGCAGCGTAAAACTATGCATACATTCATGAATATTTAACAGGCGCTTGGAAATTAAATAGGTGTCGAAACTCTGTTTCAGCCTCCTTATAAACTCGCCTTAGCCACGATTTTCACAAATGACCCACCCAAGAGAGATACGTGTCTTGTTTTATTGATAAATTTTCCCCTTTTCCGTTTTCCCTTTTTCCATTTTTTTCAGGAGGAAAACCACAATCCAGGCCTTTTACGCCTCTTGCTCGATTCTTTCGTTCTCATTTTAAAGGGGAAAATATTTGGAGTTCATCTCCGATAATGGCTTAATGAAAAGACGAATGTTGATCTAACAGTTGAAGGGAAGGAAGGAATATTAAAATGCCATTAAGTTGTGAATGGACAATTATAAAGAAGCTCCTGTTCACCTTGATTGGCCTTATGACTCAAATTCTTTAATAAATCAGCCATGAGAAACCACTTTCGACCTCAGCTTATGTATGACTTGCATGTCAGATGCTTAAATGTTTAGCGAAAGAGTTGTAACTTAAGGAATATAGAGAGTTCTATGGGTTAATGTGTTTATTCTGAAGATTTTACAGAGTTTATTGAGCCGGAAAGTTCCTTCTTAGACAACATCTATCGCTTTTTCTAAACTTTTTTCCTTGAGTTGAGATTTCCTTGAGTAAAATTATTAATAAATATGTACTCTGTATGAGAGATAACAAACTCGACGAACTTAGAACGTTATACAGAATACGTAATTGAGAGATACATGAGGATCTAGCGCATTCATGCACAGAACGTCTTCCATTATACAGTTTATATAGGAAAACAATTTTATGATATCTGCAATTTAAGTAATATATGCTACTACTATAGAAGAACATACATTTTAGGAGTACTCTATTCATATACCTTTCTTTTTGTTAGAGAAATGCATTATCCGATGAGGTTCTTAGTAAAACATTCATAGGTATTTATAGCAGCATTGATCATGCACTCTTTATCAGTTACTGTAAGTCATTATCTTATTCCCCTTAATATCTACGCCTGTGTAATGTCCTTTAATTGTATTGCATTGGACGTTGAGTCGATTTTAAAACCATTTATCGCAGCACAAGTATTTTTGGAAAAAGATGTACCTAAAAAAACATGGGATTTGTATCGTATATCACGAATGAGAGAAAGGCTGCAGGATGTTCGAAAAAGGCAGTGAATAAGAGAAAAATCTATGAGTTAAACGTCGCCGAGGGAAATTTACTGGTCTTTAACAGCGGTAGAAGGACTCAAAAGAAGGAAAGCCCAAATGAAAAATGACAGTATCGAACATTTAGAAAAGGAGGAAAAGAGATGAGGAAGTGTTACTAACAAGGGACATTCAGATGGCCATATATGAACGACTAGCTGAAGTGCCCGTTGATTCTCAACAGGGAAAATATGAAAACGTATGAGCTCGGATTCAACGATGGAATCAGTCTACAGGGGGACGATTTGTTTACAACCTCAAAGTTTTAGAAAAGTTTCGTTTATTTTACCAAAATTCACGCAATTTTGAATAGAATATTCGACGACCAAAATAAATATCTTCATACAATTTCCCTTCTCTTGGTACTTGTCTCAATTTCATGCGACTGTTCTTTCTTAGTTAATTTTGCTAAAGAAACAAACCCAATAAAGCGATAAAAGTGATCGGAAATGGATGAGCTCATGTTCAACAAGGGAATCAATCGGTACCGGCTGTTTAGAACCAAAATATCTCTCAAAAAGTTGGTGTATTTAATCAAAATTCTCGGAATTTCGAATCAAAAGTAATGTTCCACGGCCAAAATAAGAATTTTCATTAAGTTTTCCTTCTTTTGGCGCTTTTCTCGATTTGGTACGGCTATTCTTTCTAATTCATTTTGCAAATAAAATAACCATAAAAGCGATAAAAGTGAGTTTTACATGCATTTCTCATCGAAACAGTTTTAAACGTCTGTGTTCGAACCGGGAACTGTTAGGTGAATAAAAAGTAGCCAATCATCTGCCCGTGGAAGACATTTAACAGTGTTCAAAATTTGAAATTTGTGCGACATCTGGTTCTCGGGTATTAGGCGAACACGCACTCAAACATTTATAATTAAGTAACGAGTGCGAACAGCAAAGAATAGAACACAGATCAAGTATTAACTTAAGACTCTTTGTACATCAATAGAAGGGCTGAAAGAATAAAACAATATAAATGGAGTGTGAGTGACAAAGAGGTAGTAAGCAACCTGAAAGAGAGAACGGGCGAATGTCTGGTTCGATACCCACAGCAGTAATGCATTGCAGTTTGATTCTGTATTGCCTAATCCGGAACATAGACAAATAAAAGGTGAAATGCGATAAATCACTGGCTATTGATGCGCTTATAGTTTCCTGCCGTATAGAACCTGTTTCCCAAATAAGAGCGAAAGTCGATCTACAGCATACGTATATGTTTGTACATACCAATGCTTCAAGTACCCGCCAGATAGGTCCTGGGCATTTGAGATTGACATAATTTGCGATCAAATGGAACAAATCTACAGAAACGCTTTAAATTAATTTCATATTCTGGTAACTAATATGAATATAACATCTATCGTCCCAAAACTTTAACAAACCGCGATTTGCAGCTCATTCGATTTAGAATTTGTGGTGAAACTATAAATCCATTTTACGTTCACGATCTTTTCAATTTTTCCCAAAAAATAATAGAGGAATATTTAGATTGCGTCACATCGGAAATAGGATTACTTAGTGCAAGAATTCTCTCCTTCATTGCAAGTAATGGATAGTTTAACGTGAGTTTACTTAGTCTAAAAGGTCGACGGTTCAACTGCGGAGATGAATGTGAGATTACAGACCATTACAATACTCATAATATTAATCTGGAAAACTTGCAGTCACGGAAACGGCATTCCACGCGAAATATCCCTTGGAACTGTTTATATATGTGCATTGAAACGATATTGGAAAGCGATTGAGGTTTAAGATTTAAATTCGTTGAAGTAACTCACATAGTTTGGAATTTCTCAGTGAATGTGATTAAATAACTTGGAAACTTTTTGTAATTGAAAAAAGTCTCCTTTATTTCTTAGTCCCAAATCAATATTCTCGAAATATTACTCTAACTACTCTCGAGATATTACTCTATAATTATTACAATAACTAATATTTTTTAATGTTTTTTGTATTAAAATGGATTAGCTTAAGCAAAATCATTTCAGAAGGAACTCTATAATATTAGATAGAATTTTTTTTTAATGGTCCAAAATTTTGTACTCGTAATGAAGTGAAATAAAAGCATTTTACATCGTTTTTTAACAAAAACTTAATTCAAAAAAATACTTAAAGAGTTTTCGTGAAACGAATAATAGAAATTTGATGCTGTATGGAAATGAATCGTCCACTTATCAAGCTTTTCGCCTTAATTTCTAAGCATTCGAATCGTTGTGTTTCAAGAGTAAAGCTGTACGTCGATTCACGAGCCGCTCAACATACGAAGACATACGCCTTTTTCTTACTCCATTTCAAGAAACGATCTCAATTTCGACATACGAACCAAAGTGCTTTTATAACCCCGATTCATATAGTATTTATGAGCAAGCAAGTAATTGATTTATTTGAGATACGAACGTTTAGAGATACGAACTCCGGTCTGGATCGAATTAAGTTCGTAAGTCGAGGCATCACTGTATTTCCTTTATTCTTCAAATGTCAAATTAAAAGGAGCGAGGAGGGCTCCCAGACAGCAAAATGGGCAACCCGGTCGACTTCGGTGAAAGCGGTTCTGGGTTCGATTCCCGGTGGGGGCCCACGTGCGAAATGACCTAAGCTGTCGAAGCACTTTTAATACCACTACTACTACAAAAGCAGCGAAGATACAAAAGTAATATATATTCTATGAAAATATTCGATACTTTCCTTTTTCGAAGAATATTGCGTTTATCATTTCATTAGCAAATTAACGAAGCTCATTCGTGTAAAGTTTTAACCGCCATTGGACGAAACGAACAATGACATAGATTGTGAGCGTTTGGAGGAATAAATAATGCGGAGGAGAAGCCTGAGTGAGAGGGGGTGTCCTCCTTCCTTCGGATAGAGCGTCCTTTCTCAAATAGCACCTCAAGGGTAATAACTCATCCATTTGGCACTTGTTCTTGGTTTCGCAAGCGATTAATTTTGAGGCAATCTTCTCGTCGGAATAAAAAAGGCAGAGGGAAAGGTCCGCTTCGGAAAGACATTTAAGGAGCGTGAGGTCAGAAGTTTACTAGTTGCGCTGCCCCCTGGTGGCAGAAAAGGGAAGGAGTAGGCGGAGAAAGATGTAAGGAAGGAAAACAGATTCAATTAATGGCGGAGGGAAATTTGGCCCGAGGAAATTCATCGCTTAGTGCACATAACATATGGACATACATGGAGGTAAGCTTGTACCGGTGTTAGCATACGGCTGCGTTGAAACAAGACGCCTTACATGCAATACAGAGTATCATCCAGAGACGAAAAGATTTCAATCTTGCGATTAGCAGTAAATAGTTTTTTTTAACAAATGGAATTTGATGGAAATCAATATTTTCGACAAAACCATTAAACATTGAGGATACTACGGGATTAAATTTCTTTCATTTTTATCAATTACATTCCCGTATCTTCCAGCAAATATTTTTAATATATTTTTAGGTAAGTATAGTCGGATGTAGGCCTCCCCAAGCGATTTCCAATTCTCTCTATTCTGAGCCTCTCGTTGCCATGTTACCCCTAAATACTGAATGATGTCTCTGTTCCATCGGTCCCTTGGTCTTCCTCTTGGTCTCTTCACATCTCTTGGTATCCAGTTCAGAACTGCTGATGTCCATCGGTTGTCGTTTCTCCTTGCAACATGGCCTGCCCACATCCATTTCAGTGATCTTACCTTATCTATGATGTCTGTCACTCCTGTTATCTTCCTAACCCAGGTGTTGCGTTTCCTGTCTCTTCTTGTGATTCCAAGCATACATCGTTCCATACTTCTTTGTGTAGTCTGAAGTCGCTGGGTTATTGCTGCGTTTAACACCCATGTTTCACTTCCATATGTCAAAACTGGTAGAATGCATTGGTTGAAGACCTTTCTCTTCAAGACCATTGGCATTTTCGACTTCAGAATATGGGCGTTTCTTCCGAAGGCACTCCAGCCTAGTTTCATTCTTCGATTCACTTCATTAATCCTGTTTTTCTCTCCTGTCGTAACCAGTTGTCCCAGGTAAGTGTACTCTGAACAAACATCAAGGGGTACCTCTTGTAGTAGGATTGGTACTTGTGCTGCAAAAGAATTATACATTACCTTAGTTTTCGATAAGTTTATCCTGAGTCCTATTTTCTGCCCAGCCGCGTTCAGTTCTTGAAGTCTTGATGCTAGATCTTCACCGTTGGTTGCGAAGAGTACTATATCATCTTCGAAACGCAAATGACTGATGTGCTCTCCATTGATCCGTAGGACTCTTTCCTCCCAGTCTAAGGTTTTAAAGACTTCTTCCAGAACGGCTGTAAAAAGAATTCGTGAAGGGCAGTCTCCTTGTCTCACTCCCTTCTCAATCCGGAATTCCTCTGTTTCTTCTTGCAGTATTACAGAGGCCGTGGTATCCTTGTATGTGCTGCGTAAAAGTTGGTTGTACTTGGCATCTATTGTTCTATTGGCATCCTTGTTTCCCCAGTGCTTCCAGTGTGGAGGAGGTACTTACCGAGTCAAAGGCCTAGGCATAGTCCACGAAGCAGTGTACTAGTGGCATCTCGTATTCGTTCATTTTGCTGATAATTTCTTGCAGCTTGTGGATGTGGTCCATAGTACTGAATCCCTTGCGAAATCCAGCTTGTTCTCTGGGCTGGGCAGCTGCCCAGACGCCATTATCAGCAAAATGTTAGTCTCGACCTGCGTTTCCTAAACTTTTATTTTACAAAATTCGAATTGTGATGTTCGTACGAAAACCCAAAGAACGTTTCGCAGACATTAATAGAGCGTAGATAAGTACGGAAGCAAGCAATTATGCTACTTTGATAAGAGCTTAACTCTTAAGTAAATTAATTATCCTCTAAAATGTCTCACCATTGTATAACATTAAAATCATGCAGAATTTGTATGGTTAATCATAATCTTAAGTGGACTGAGCTGAGTTTTGTAAGTGTCGACCTAGATCTGGAGTCAGCAGCCTTCGACTCGCGGGTCACCAAGTGACCCATTTGATAATTTCAAGTGACCCACTCGAGTTCATATGTTAAGATGAGATTGTCATTACGACAATAACAGCGACGAAAATTGAATCGCGCAACGCAGGTGGAACCGCTAGAGTGTAATGAATGAACGAATAATCCGAAAACAGGGATTATCCAAACTTTCTCTTTAACTTCTTATGTAATTACTTCGTAGAGAGATGTAAATCATGAATTGTAACTCCTAAAGATCTTCACAGCGGCATGGCATCGTGGTCTTTTAGAAGCAACATGAACGTTCGGTGAAGGATGTAAATAAACAATTTATTATCATTTGCGCAAATATCCGTTGTCTCCAATCATTTTATTGACTCGTTAAGAGTTTTCTTCAGATCATTTAAGCAGTGATAATTTCATTATAGCAATATTTCTGCTGTTACAAGAAAAAGCAAGTCCTATATTAAGAACGCGAAGATACTCCTTTCGGATACAAAATCGGATAATCCACCCACGGATAAGTGGGAGTTCATTGTATGTACTACTGACCCCAAACTTCTTCCTAATATTTTGGGTGACTCGCAGCTGAAAAAGGTTACCGACACTTAGATTAGTAAATAAGATTAGATTAGATTGTGAAATAATATTCTATAACGTGCTACGAATAAACACATGAACCTCATGAGTTTCATCGCAAGAGAAGCAGCTAGTTTATTCAATAAATAATTTTCTACATTTAAATGTACATTCAGCGGGAGTCGATGCATTTTAGATAGACGTCAAAGAGGGAAATCCCACACTCTTCGGAGAAAACACTCTCATCGTTATTATCGGGAGTTTGATGAGCACGCTGCCGGTTTAAATGAATCCGAGCTTTTAAGAGTGAGGCTGTTCCGAGATAAAAATAATAAGAGTTCGGGGAGAGCAAACAGCAGGCGATGAGGAACGTCCTCCGGCTCTGATAAAGCAAATTTGCTCTTCCAAACAGCGAGTAATATTCATGCGTTTTGCAGTTAGTGGTCATGACGTAATTAATTTATTTGAAGGATCCCTCGCTCTATAAACATGCCAGACGCCACTCTCTTTTCTTTAACCTTTCGATGAAATCATTAAGTGCGGTAGCACGTTGCTCTTCCTTACAAACGAAAACTGAAACGGTCGAGATATTTCTGCACACTTTGACAGAATTTCAACAAGAAATTAGTGCGTCTATCCACTTGATTCCACAATTATTGCTTTCAGTAACTTATGGTCCTTTTACTTAGCTTATTAAAAGGGTTTAAATGTGTTCAAATTCTGGAATCAAGAAGGATAAACCTATAACATTTTAGAAATCTAAAAATCAAAATACTTAAAACCAGGAAGCCCGATATTTCCGTTTCAACTACTCTATGTATATTCCGAAAGGTCAGTTTGCTTATGTTTCCATGGAAAACCACCAGGTTAAGGATAACTCAATCTATTTTGTGGTTAATAATTTATAAATGGACTTAATGTGGACGGCACAAAAAATTGACGTAAACTGAATAAGACCGGCCGATTAAAATGCTTTACAGTCAATTAAATAACACGTATTCACGAACAAAGCAAATTGAAAATATAAATACAGAAACTATTTTCAGCTTATATATGACAGATAACTGTCTGAGATTTATTGAAATATATATAATTTTATATTTATAAATAAATTAAAAGCTTCTTCCTTTAACCATCCGCCATATGGACAAAAATCATTCGCCTAATAAAATCCAGTTATATAACAGAGCAAATATTTGAAGAAAATAAAAGGGCATTGCTACGTTAATTCATATACACTCTGATGATGTAATGACGATTGTGGTACTGTCGTTCGATTTAATTTATAGTGAAATATACGAAACTTTGCGGTAATTAATAATTCAGAAACGCGGAAGCAAACTGGTTTCGCTTTCCAATTAACAATTTCCTCTAAAAACCGAAAGGGACTCAAATCATCCAACGAGCCGCTTATTTACATGTCCAGTTTACGTCGTTCGCCTCTTCTGCCGCCTACCGGTAAATAGAAGAAAACGACCTTCCTCGGAAAGAAGACATTCGAAATTCTCTCTGAGTACGCCCTCCGAGTCCTGTTTTTGTCCCGACCGACGCCACGGACCCTGACAAATGTCCTTCCACGTGTCAAACCGTAATCATTAACAAAATCTGCCCTTTTATTTCAACGTCCAAGTTATTATTAATTTGTTTGGGATTGCCTTTCGCATCCTCGCCCGCGGCGATTCCGCCAGCGGCCGCTCGCAACCAACCGATGTCGGCACACGTATTAATTTCGGGATTCGACGTCTTCCTTTCCCCGAAGAGCGATCGGTTTTATAAGCGCCGTCGAACGAGTCCGCGTAAATTTTCGCGTGTCTCGAATCCATTAAAGCGTGCTCTCCTCGCGCCGTGGCATTATCAATCTTCCACGCAAATTGAGTATTTAAGTCCTCCCGCGATCGGTAGACGGAGCCACTTCCAACGGCGATAATAAAGAAACTATAATTACGGCCCCGCGGTAATGAGTGGCCCCGGTGATTATTTCGATTCTTCCGCCTCAGCCGCCTTCTTTTCTTTTCCCGGAGTAAAACAAAAGAAGAACGATAACCGCGCGGGGTAATTTGTTTGTGCGCGGTCCCTCGGGGGGATTGGGTGGGAAAAGGACCACAGTATAGCCCTCTACCGGTGATTAAGAAACGACCTCGTCCGTATCGAATTACGGAAGAAAAATTCTCTCAAAAAGGGACAACCACCAGCGATTCTCTCTCACGCAACTCCCGGAAGAGGGCGTATGAAAATGTGGCGCCCGCACGCGGTCATTTACCAAGACTGAATCATCGGTTCTCGACTAATGCGCGGCCACCCACGAGATGCGCACAAATCCATTCTTATGTTTTCTAAACAGTTAAATCATCTTCGCCACCCGCACCGACGACCTTTGCCACAGACAAAAGGAATGGAGCCGAATGAAAGGAGGATGGAAATTATACCAAAGAAACTGGCGGAAAATTACTCATTCTTACGCGTAGGGTGCCAATCTAGATCCTATTATCGGTTACCAAATATTTCACCAAAAGCTAAATATTTCATATTATAATAAAATTAACCCGCGAAGGTATTAATTTGAGGAAGGCAATGATTGGAAAGTTCTAATCCCATTACATTATCTTTCGTATCTAGGATAAGAAGATCTCGCTTTGGATTTTATTAGGGACTTGAAATAACAGCCGAACATTCATTTAGTTCAGGTTTTCTCAAAAATTTTCTCCTAAAGATTATTTTTATCCTAAGAATAGAATAAAATACGTCTTTATTCAGGGCGATATTGAGACTATGTATAACCTCCACTTACATATAATCCTTTGTCATTCTAAAACTGGGTAAAGATAGAGAAAAAGCAATAAAAAAGAGAAAAGCAAAAGCAATTAAAAAGACAAATGGAAGAAACTACACAGAGGATTAAAGAAAACCTAAGTCAAGTACTTAGGAAAAAATGTTCACTGTAGGAAAGCACCCGCAGAAAGGAGAGCGTGAAAAACCTGCGAAACCTACAGATAGCTAAATTTTAAATAAAAAATTCAAAGACTCCAAAGATTCCAACAAGTATTTTTTTAGGTGACATATTCAATAGAAAGAAGCTGCATTTCTTTCGACTTTCAACTTTCTTGTTTAGTAACAACGAAAACTAAACAAGAAAGTAAAAATATAACACAGTGATTATTAGCGATTAAGTTTGCGCTTGCTTTCCTCGCTGATTCAGAATACTATAAGCGGAACAAGCCCATGTTAGTGAAGCACAATGACTCTACGAGTAACACTTTCTGATAACATTCAAAAAGGAGAGACTTTATTCAATGCCATTATTCGGCATCACTTCAGTAGCTCTCATATCATCACAGCCATGAACAAGACGAAGACAAAAGTTAATGAAATGTATATATTTCTCTATCATGTACCAAAAGACAAATGGAAAATATTCACCAGGATATGGATCAGGTCCGGATTAATGCATACGCAATGACACAACTTCCTTAATCGAAAACTTTCGCATATCGTATCGCGGAAAAATAAATTTTCGAAATGACCACGTTCTGGCACCCGTGATTCTGTGATTTTTACCTCAGAATAAGAACGGAGTATGCAACAGAGAATACACATCTTCTAAGAACGTACTTTCTCTGAACTGTTTCAGTACGTACATTAAGGCTTTTATCAAATATTCTGTCTTCTAGAGCTAGAATCTATCCAATATAAAGGTTCTCCTAAAATGTAACGCACTGCTTCTTCCATTGGGGCTTGCTGTTCACATCATTTATTGAAACGCTGAATTGGAATCTCCATTACTGAGTTCTCTTGCATATGCTTTGTGTAAATACAGGAAAATCGACACTCAGCCTGACTTTATTCGCCTAACACAGTTTTTCCAAATTCTTTCATGCTGCCGCTCCTTGGATCCATATCACCGCCCCCCAAATATGAAAATGTACGAAAAATATATCTATGTGGCCATAGCTGATGAAAGATAAAAAGGGAAATGAAACATTGTAATGATTGAAATATCCACCAAATTACTACTTGACAATTTTCTGATGCCGTAAAACTATATCGAGATCCAGTAAAACTCTATCAAGGAAGAAAGATGATAGGCAATGGGATAAAATTCCTTTTCCTCCTAGATTAGACCAGCGACCGTATGGGGCTGGCATCGCCCACTTTGGGAATCACTGGCCTAACACTTTTCACTCAAATACGCGACATTTATTTTGAGAAGTTAAAGATCTTTAATTATACTTAATCAAAGGTCAATCGTTGAGTGCAGGGCTACTTATTTTTGTGGAACTGAAACTGAAATTCAGTAATTGTTCCTTCTCCGCTAAAATTAAACTGATTATGACGGTCTTAATTCAAAACTGGAATTAGAACTGCATTATTCCTTAGCTCGCTGTTGCCAATGAAAAGAAGAAAACCAGGACATTGTGGTTGAAGAGGAAAATCATATGAATAAGAAAGGGAGCGGAGAACGAATTAGAACGGAAGAGGAGAGAAAAAGAAAATAAAATTCTCTGATTTAGCCTTGCAGAAAGCTGGCCACGGATATTCGATAATTCGCCAAACTATAATATGTTATGCTCTATAATTATCCCACATCGTTACATTGAACAAATACTAAGATCCAAAGGATAATAAGCCTAACTCTAAAATTTAATTTATTCGTTAAATTTTTGTTACAACGAACGGCATCTGATATTAAGGCATAAAGTATGTGTATGGTCCTTTTTTAATTCAAGTGAAAAAATGTCGAATGAAATATCTTTCACGAGTACTCTTTCTAATAAGCCATCATCTAGCACGGAGAGAAAGAAAAAAGTGATATTGAAATACTGTTTTAATAATTCGCAGATAAACAGTTACGGTTAATTTCAAAATACATCTAAGTGCTCCTGAAATTGTGGCCTTTTCACTCATTCTGATGATCGGAATCAATTCTGTCCTCACAATTATCGCCTACAATCTCAGCTCCGATACGAAAGATATTCCGACGGACGGAGCTAAATTTTGGCTGCAAACGTCTGAATCACAAGACAGTATTAATAAGCTGATGAGGCAGAAAAGCGATGGAAAGGAGAGAATGGCAATTAGAGGAGAGGTTGTATGGGAAAGCGGCAGAACGAAAAACCAACCCCCGCCCCTTTAAATGCCTTCCTTCCTTGGCTTATTCCTTTTAGCCTATTTGATTCCCTCCCCTTAAGGTGCCCACCTTCTTCGCCCACCCCTTTTAACAACTCCTACGTCTGGATGTGACGTCGACTTCGGAAACCCACGCCTCCTCACTCTGCCACTCCCACTTTTCCCTTCTTCGTACTTCTGATTAACACGCTTCATTTCGGAACTCACTTTTTCTCCTTTCATCCATTTCCTTTCTGTCAAATCTGCACATGCTCCAAATAGGTGCCAATATTACGGCTAATTTGAATGCTCCCGATGAAGTCCGTTGAGGATTGGGGCTCCACAAATGTGCGCAGAGTGGTCCTCATCTGCTACCAGAAAGGTCTTTATTATCGAAGTCACTTCTTCCTCACCTCGAGCGTTGAAGTCACTGGAGAGGTTCTGCGAAAAATCCAAGTTTGGCAATGAATTACCACATGGATATTTAATTATCTTGACATACTCGCAGCTAGATACTACATTAGCTTGCCATCAGTGTTCGGTAATTCAAAATGTAAACTTGACAGGTATTAACTGATTGTTTGGCTAACTTAACCGAATTACGCCTGATTGTTATAAAGTTAAAATAAAGGAACGTGAATAGAAATCCGATGTTGCGAAATATTCATTAATCAATAGAGATATAAGGGAATTAAACCCTTTACCTGGAGAAATTCTCATTCCAACGTAGAAAACCGTTAAATTTTTAAAAAGAAGCTTAAAAGTTTATCAAATTTAATTTTTTTGTATATATGATCCTCAGATTCTTAATCACTTTTATTATCATAATGATATTTTCATATATTTTCTGTCAAATATAAAATATTATTTATCAATAATCTATAATTGATTATAACTGATTTGTGTAGGTGTTTGTATATAATTAGACTTGAAAAGATGTGTACTTTACACGGGAGGCTTTTGAGGCGTTTCCCTCGCTGGAGTTAAGCTTTCCTTTTCAAATCACTAAATAACACGAGGAACGTGTCTTAGTCGGCAGGATTAGACGTACGGTTAAGAGTATACATTTAAATTTGTACCGATTTCTGCGATTCATTCGAGAGATATTTATTTTCTATAAGTATCGTACCCATAGGCAATAACAGCAACTTTTAGTGTGAGTATGAGAGCATGAATTAATTGAATATAGCATGAATAATGAAGAATTATATTAAGTTCAAGAAAATACTGCTGCGCTACAATGCTACCAATTTTATCTCTTAGAGGTCGAGGAAAGAGAGTTGATTCAAAGATGTAGAAAGTTATAGCTGTGAATTTTTCTTTGCTTGCAAGTAAAAAGGAGTTTAAAAATACAATTGCTTCATATCGAAAAATCAGTATCAAGCAGTACATACAGTATGACTCTTTAGAAATTAGAGACTACGATTAAAATCATTTGCCATTTACTATTTTACCGATACAAATTTATTCAAAGCGATTTCATTTTCAAAAAATTCGTCGTTTAAATACAAATAGGAAATAAGTTAAACTCGATCAGCTTAAAATTCCTATTGTGTAATGAATTCCTCCTCTATTAATAATAATAATATTTTATTATTACAACGACATATAAATTATATGTAGGAAGGTCAGTTATTAAGTACATACAATGTATTAATGAAATGCATTAATCAGCTGCTAATCACATTACAAATTCACACTACCCTTGATTTATATACATTACCCCATATTTACAACGGTTACATTTCACTTATCAATTGCAAATACACACCGTAATACATTACACTAAAAAACAGTGCATTACACCCATTACAGTTATATATTTAATTTATAAATGTTATAAAATATTATAATCTAATTAAACATGCTTCCATTGTCAAACTCATACACATAATTTTTTTTATATTTACAGTTAAACACACAGATTACTTTCATTGAAGAATTCTACCAAAGTGTAAAATGACATTGAATTTAGTGTCGCTAGTTGAGGAGTTAAATATCGCCTAGCAATCAATACTCGATCTAAATTCTCGGCCCTGATGTAAAGCAACTGAATATCATAGTCTTGCATGCAATTCAACCCTTTCAGAAGATTAATATCTTGCTTTATACTCCATAAATTTATTCATTGGCCTCGTGACTGATCTTATGCTGCCCCATAAATTCCTTTGCCAAATATATCCGTAGCGAGTTGATTGATCGGCATTTACAGAAGGTTCGTCAAAGAATATTCCGCTTCGACATGAAAAGAAACGCCGCCTCCAAATGAATGTATAGATCATCCTTTGGATATTAAATAAAATTAGCAACGCATTCAATCGGAAGTCAAATATTGTCTACGGATTAAAGGGATTGCCTCCAGAATGTGATCTTTTTCTTCGGAAACAGTTCATCGACGATCGGCGCTCCCTCTACGAAGCGTCTCTAAACAAATGAAACTCGGGGAGTGCAAGTCATTCGCCTCCAGCGGCGTCTCTTCCATTAATGAAATAATTGTGCAAAATTGAAATGAGGTATAAGACTACTTATCTCAAACCATACATGTAACGTTTCAGTTGACATGTGTTATCTAGAAATGTCAGTTATCTATTACCTTATGCTCAAGGCTAAATTAGCGAACATTTATTTCAAAGACTAGGATCAATACTCACCGTATAAACGGAAAATGTACATTATGAGCTGCGGTTGTGTGATAACTGAACTTCATTCTCTAACTCTTAACCTGCGAATGCTGGAAGAGACTCCTCGCTACTCGTTGTATACACGTTAAATAGATGTTTATTATCCGTAATTACACGTTAATTGCACGAACACTTAGAAAATGTGAAGTAGATCCTAAGTTTTGAGAGACAAATTCATAACTATATAAAATTCTATGACACGCTTAGAGCCTTAAAAGCTCTATTTTCTTCCTCTGTAAGTTCGAAGATCACACATCCTTTGCAAAACTTACATCTTTCCCTGAACTTCCTTCATTATTCCACAATCAATATAAATCTGAGAATAATTTCCCTATATTATGTCCACTAGCTATTTAATGGGCGTCCTATTTTTTTGACGAGTATTTCTACGTAAACTCACATTTTTGCACGCAATAAGAAAGTCCCACAGAACTTAAATTCTCCTCTCATTAATTACTTATCGCAACATAAAAATGTCGACACTATGATAAGATATATTCGTCGTACGCTTCTGATTAAAACGCGAGAAACATCATACGACTATATCCGCAAGCCGACTTTCGGCGTGCCGCAGAGTCTGATCTTCCCTAATCGATTTATTTCGCGTATCGTTAGCGGAAAAAATGAATTCTTGAAACAACTAGTTCTAGCACCTATTTCTCTGAAATTTCTTTAGCACCGAATTCTTTAATCAGAATGACCTATTTAACTGAGTCCGTTCTGACACTAAATATCAGAACTAACTATCACTTTTTCTATTTCTCGAATACAACACTTTTCTGCAGGATCCCATACAGTACACGCATTTACATTTACATTTAAGCCCTGCAAACCGCCAATGGCGCGTGGCAGGGGGTGTAAAACACCTATATCCATAACTACCCTGGATAGCTATTAGCTTCTCTGATACTTTGCGGGAAAAATTAGCAAAAATATCAAAATACTCAAAATGAGGCACAACTAACGCAAAATAACATCGCTCGCGAACTTTTTCTTCTCTCCAACCGACTGCTCTTTTGACGAATGCGACTTATATGCTCGTCCACATATATTACGAGTTTTCAATTTGATCTCATCAATTGTGTATGATGAATGTTTATTAAAGTTAAAACCATAACGTAACAGAAGACGGAGCAAAAGTTTGGACCTGAATGAACAGTATCTCTCAGTGAATTAAGATTGTGATCAAAATATCCTTGCGAAAGAAAAATGTCAAAACATTTGAATAAGACCCTAAAGTTTATCAAAACCGTTCAGAAAGAAAAAGTAAACTTTCAAAGTTTCAGAGCAATGCAGTAGTATTGTTAAAAGTGCTTCAACGGTTTAGGTCATTTCACTCGTATGCCCCCACCGGGAACTGAACCCGTGGCCGCTTTCACCGAAATTCAACGCATTTTCCACTTAGTCATCCTGCAGCCCACAGTGCAATGCAACCATTCGGAAATGCATCATACATTGGATATAAAATAGATTAAGCCTCGTAGGATGAGATACTTCCAGTTCTCGAATTAGTTATTTTCGCAACCTGTTTTGCTACCAAGGCAACGAAACTGTTCACGAATAAAATCTGTAGAAAACTAAAAATTTGATATTACTTAATTAGGAATATGTTTCAAAACACTCCGTAAGCCTTGTGTCTGCAGGCGGAACTCGCGTTTGGAGACAAACGGGAAGCTCCGGACTACCGATTTTTGGAAAAAACCCTTTGCGCATTTCGAAAACAAAGCTTCCATTTTCAAGAACGCAACAATTGGACATGGTTTTGGAAAGAAATTTGAAAATGAATTTCCCAACATTAGGTTTATGGAGCGTATTTAAACTTCTATTTCAATATCAGCCGCGTTCCAATTTTCCTTTCTTTCATTGATTAGGAGTGAAACACATCCAAGTCACGTCTGATTGCAACTCGACTATTCTACTTCTTATGACAATCGACTTACGATTTCTGCTTGCAATTTTCATTTCAACGGTCTCATTACTGACTCGGAGCTTCTCCGAACTGATATTTCTACGACATCATCGTCTGTAATAATGATGTTCCCTCGAAGGAAAGCGCCCATCAAAATTGCTCTATTGTGCTCCATTGGAATAGATCTTCGTACAATCCGCTTCTAATGTTTTCCTTTGATCCTCAATCAATGAAACACGCATTGGATGCCAATGGCAGTTCATCCTCAAAGATTAACATCTCTCGACAGACGGACGGCATTTTCAGATATCAAAGACTCTAATTTATAATTAGAGAGACAAAATGACTCGAATCTCGCGATATCGCCACTTAATCATTCGAGGAAAACATTGCCACGGACCATTAGAGTCTCAGATTGAGATACCTCACTTAATTAATTCGGCCGAAAGGAAGATTCTGCGATAAAAAGAACCCCAAACAATCGGAGGGCGGATGACAATCCAGTCAAACAAAAGAATTTCGATCTTTCGAACTCCGAGAAAAAACTGCATGATTGATGTAGACTGGTTGTTCCGAAAGAGGAGAGCCATTAGGATTACTTTGAGATTACTATTGACAGCTCTTCTGGGGTCGGAGTGGGAATGCTATAAAAAGAGGCGATCTGTTACAATTAATAGCCCCATTTGGCCTCGCAGGGCCATCGTAATTATTAATAACTATTTGATGGAGATGTGTCTGAAGCATACAAATCTTTCTTCTGGAGAAGGGACCCTTTTACCCTCTCCCGCCTCATATGTTCCCTTTGTGGCCACCCGGGAGTGGTCGTTAGGAGGAAGGATTTGAAAAATTGCCGTCCGAAGAGCGACCCCCCGCTGTCTCCTCACGCCGTTGCCCGCGACTCCCCAATGCGAACGGCGGAAGGCCCTTTTTCTTCCTTTAATCATTTTATTCCTTCGAATCTCTCACGATCGCCCTCGTTATGTTTTTTGAGGAGTATTCCGCTCTGATCCGGCTAGGAATGCCGTAGGTCAGAGGTCAACGATCAAAAGCGATGTACAGAAGATAGGAAGAGTTGAGGATGATCCGCTTCTCGTTCCTCGAACGCACGTGATTCTTTGATTTCGGTATCCATGGATATCAACTACGAGCGATGAGTCCAGAATTTTAAGTACCCTTTCTAGAACTCGCGCGGGTTGAAATAAAATAAAATAAATGAAATAAAACTCTATCTAAAAATTCGTGAAATAAAAAGGTAAGATATTTTATTTCGGTCTCCCGGGTAGCCAGGTGGGCAACGCTCGACTTCGGTTAAATGGGTCCCGGGTTCGATCCTCGGTGGGGGCCTAAGTGCGAAGTGACCTAAGCTGTTGAAGCACTCTCAACAAAACTGTCTAAATAAATGGAAGATGGATGAAGAAATTGATAATAGTGTCAAGCATAGAATCAAACATGTGAACCATGCGTTTCTCATCGCTTATCAAATGGAAGAGGCTTTTATGTTGTGAAACAAACCAACAAAAATTATTCTCCTTCACAGATATAACTATATTCAACTCCACAGTTTAATTTCAAAACTAAAACGTAAAATAATTTTCAACTTATTAATAAACTTAATAGAGTGTTGATTGCTGTACCGTTTGATATTCTGGTTATGTATTTTCCCTAAATTTTTATACAAACAAATTTTATTTGACTGAATATACACTCCATGTTCATTCTTTCATCTAAATTTTATTTAACTTACGTATAAATTATTAGGTAAACATAACTAAAACTCTACGGCGGTAATCGACGATAAAATAAAATTTTGAAGCCAAATGATTTGTTTTCCTCCGAAGATGGCTTTACATTGGTTAAACAATGCATAACTTCTTACTCGAAAAATTAAAACAAACAAACCTTTCTTTATAACCCTTATAATAATCTTATAACTAATTATAATGAATCATTACATTTTTCAGTATTATACTTTTTGAGTCAAAGTACCCTAAAACTTTAATAAGAGGTCAATTGAATTCCATCCTGGAGATAACGTTGATACCTAAAAAAACATTCAACCGTGATGAGCAAGGAGTGCTTACCTTTTCATGAAGTTCCAAAAGAAGTTAGTAAATCTTAATTCGTTGAAAATCACGCAAGAGGGAGAGTTGAGAAAGTAACCGTCCGCCGAGGGAGCGAATGAATCTTTAAACGCTTAATTGGGTATACAGTGGGGATTCGACGGTTGGCAGTTGTGCTCCCGTGGGAATGGGAGTTCGTAAATCAAAGGTCGAGTCGATTAAAAGCATGTGAGAGTGGCTAAGCGTGTGTGATGGCCCACTCCTTCCACTAAGATTCACGCTTAAATGGTAGACCGAAGAGATTAATGGCTTCAAAGTGACTAATCTCATTACAAATGTGTGAAGCGAACACAGCGATACAAATGGGACGAAAGGAATCTGACGACGGAAAAAAATCAAGGAAATAGTTTCCGATCTATTTTTTGTCGATGAAAATGCATTCCATTATTCCCATTTATAGATACACAAAAAGTATCCATTACATATGCGCACTTGAATTATATTACAGCCTGTTTTAAACCCAAGAATCGTTGCTAGGAAAAGAATACCTAGAAGTATATGGTGATAATAAGTCAATAAAATTTCTCTCTTTCCGTTAAAGTTGCAACGCCAAATACTTTAACTACATTACTATCATCAAAGACCATCACCAAATAGGATACTAGGCATCTTCGTACAAAACTAGAATAAAAACAACTTCGTGAATTTCCACAGTAAATGGTTTTATTCACCGACCGGTTTTGACTCAGAGGCAATCATCTGGTAAAGGGGTAAGGAAGGTAGCAACAATATATATGGTTACAGGAACTTTTAGGGAAGGGTAAGGATAGGAGAAGGGTTTCCAAATATGCATTCGTTAGTGAGATTTTCTGCCGAAGTAATTTCTATCGTAATCTCTAACGCGTTCAGCTTTCTCCGCTTCGGCTCCGGTGCAGAAGTTTCGTTGAAAAAGAGCTCTGATGACCGCTTTCCAGCAGGTGGGCAGCAAATGCTGATGCTGATGGATTCCTTAGTCGGTAGCTCCGCAGGTGCTCATGGACCCTTATCTTCACACCCAGTCTGTCGTTGATAACGGGCCGTACAGTCGTCACACCGCAATTCATAGACCCCCGATAGTGCAGAAGGGTCCCTTTTGTCCTTCACCTGCGATGAGGAGCGCTGAAGGTTCGAGGGATTGTAGAAAGCAGGTCTTACGTTCTTCGGAAGAAGGTTGGAGAGTTTATAAGAAATATTTCCCATAAAAGGCAGTTTTACCCATATTTCTTGGGATCGTCATTAGAAGAGTGGGAAGGAAAGATGGAGGGGGAAGCAATTCTGCTGGTTTTCTTCTTTAATAGTTTATCCACAAATTCTTCTGAATAACCATTGTTCCGGGCTATGGTTTTAATGCTACACAGTTCTTTGGAAAAAGCTTGAGGGGAGAGAGGTACATTTAAAAGCCGGTGAATCAGGGAATGGAAACTAGCATGTTTATGAGAGTGGTGATGGAACGAAAAGGAAGGGATCACATGGTCAGTGTAGGAATGTTTCCTAAATATTTCAAAAGATGCCTTGCAATTGATAACAAATATAGAGGGGTCCAAGAAATGTTGCATACCATTGGCCTCTATTTCAAAAGTAAATTGTATCTATGGATTTAGAGAATTGATGAAATTAACAAACGAAGATATTTGGCGGGTCGTCCATTCCCACACACACAAGATATCATCTATCTCTGAGCCGAAATCGGTGAATAAAACCATTTACTGTGGAAATTTACGAAGTTCTTTTTATTCTACTTCAGAATGTCTTTCCACGAAATACGGCCTAGCATGATCGAATTTATTCTTCTTACTTTGCTCTCTCTCTCTCTCTCTCTCTCTCTCTCTCTGATTTACTACTGAAGATCTGAATATTCCTTAGAAGAAGAATTATTTTTGCATAATGAATTTGTATCAAATTACAAATTTTACGATGTAATTTGATAATCTAAGACTTATAGACCTAGCTGATATCTATTTCTTGAACTCATATCGTTAAAATTCACTTGTTTATGATAATTGGACTCGATTAACAGTAACAGCTGATAATTACTCCTCATGGGATTCAATTATCAATAACACTGTGCTATGAGAATCGCTACATTTTTTTACTTTTAATTTGGCAAGGTTATGTACATCTTTTACACCTACTCTCTGAAGTGAAATACGTCACAACAGAAACAATCACAAGTTTACAATTCAATTCGAAAAACACATCTACATCTACATAAGTACCCTGCAAGCCGCCTTCCGGCGTGTGGCAGGGGGCACATTGAAGAGTTGCAAAAGGTAAGGATAATTAGTGGCTATTAAATTAAATATTGTGACTAAAATTTGTTATTCTTCAATTGCAGAGCGTAGCTGACTGAAGGAGAGTGAAGAAAACCAAAGGGTAAAGTGTCAAGAAGAGATCCTTTGGAGAGAGGAGTCGGGGGATGAAGTCTCTCGGAGACGGGTGAGTGTCCGTTCTGTGTCGATTTTCGTTCAGTCGATTCAGGAAAGCAACTTCGGTCGAGAGCGCAACCCGCTTAGTTGTGATATCTGAATCATTCACGTTTAAGGAATGTGTAATACTACCCACCACTGAACATAAAAATCCTTAAAAAAGACCGTCGGGAATTTCATGTTCATTTTAGTGTGGATATCTGCATTTTTTCTGTAAGAAATATTATTCGAGAACCATCCATAAATTCCCGCACTATTAGTGGAGGAATTTTTATATTCAATGGAATATAATGGACTTGCAAAGTGGGTCTATGAAAGGAGATTCTGCTTGTGGAGTTCTGCTTATGAAGAGAACATTTCCTATATGGGATTCCAGCAGGGGTTTCAATTAGATCAAATTCATTGTTAAAGTTTCAATATCCTCTCAAATATCTACTTCCAAATTTTCTTTCTCAATCCTACTGCTCATTGTACCATGAGCTCTCGTACAATCTATACAGTCGATTGATTTATTATTTCCTGCTCACACGACCGAGAAATGGCGAAAATTCTCACTTCAAGCTAACACCTACAGCGTGCGAAATTACTGAATAGTTGAACCAAAAAAGTAATGGAACATATAAATAGTCACGGTGTAAATAACTCCTCTGGAATCCATTTCAATAATTAGCATTAATTATGCTCAGTGATATACTCACATCAGTATATCAAAATATATTTAAATATATTTCATATACTCAATAACATCGAAATACTGTCCACACAATAGCAGCGACAAGATCTTAAATTTACAGATACACTTAATCATGTAAGACAGTTAAGATAGGGCATTTTCGGATTCGAATCAAGGGAATGGCCATGAAATAACCTCGTCCATCCCGACGTGACATTCCAATGGCCGCTATATCGTTTGCATTGTTTCAGAAAACGATAAAAAACCACTCTCTTCGGCTGTCATTAACCCCAGGAATCGGATTCAATCCTTTTCTGTTTGAATCGGACTCTTGTCCGAAATGGGCCTTCACTTGTCATCCCCGCGTTTCTCATATAAAATGGCCAAATAATCTTTGGAAAGATTTTGGGTAATTTTTCACCAACAGACGACCATATTTCCTCTTGGGATATTTCCCTTCTCTACTCAGCAAGGAACCTGATCTGTGTTGTATAGACCATTTCTAAAGAAAGACGGAGTATAATATAGTGAATCAGGAGGAGGGAAAAGGGAGAGGATGAAGAGAGTCGCACGGGAATTAGATGAGAGGAAGGTAATATATGAGAAACAGTCAAAGGATATTGAAACGATAAACAGTTGAATTAAGGGAATGTAGTATGAGATTGAAACAAGAGAACGAAAATTGAATCCAAGAAAAATTGATAAGAATGAATTTTAGTTTGGTTAGAAGGTAGTTACCCTTAGTAGTCTAGTATATACATTTATGACTAAGCTGGGATTTTTAACGATTCATCATAGCCACGTTTCAAAGATAACTTACATGCGCCGAGAAGCTTTTAAGTTAGAGTGATTTAATTTTTTAAAAATGGGTAAAAATTCTAACCACTATGACCTTATTATAAAATTTTTCTCGACGATTCTTTCATAGGGATTGAAATTATGAAGGCAATTTTTGTATTCAAAAGATCTTAAGAAAAAATCGCAAAGTGAAATGCAATCAAAGCTGTGTTAATTACATTATAATTTGAATGTGTAAAAAAAACATTTCTACCGTAAATAATAAAAAAATACTAATTGCGTATAGAAAAATTCATCATTTGCCGACGCCGTGATTATTAAATACTGACGTATTCAGTATTCATCCAAAATTTATGCACTTTTTCTTATAATAAAAACGAAACTGTTATGTCAATGGCAGATGGTTTACAAAATTTTTGGATTATGAAGAAAGAGAGATATTTTTCGCTATCAGCAGCCAAAATGGTTGTTCTTATAATTTGTATGAATTGTCGTAACATTTAAAGCTTTTTCAATTTCGATAAAATAAATCACCAATAATAAATCAATAATTCATTAACACTACCACTAAATAGTTTGTGATAAGAACTTAAGACTTGTGAGTTGAAAATCTCATTAATTGCTCTCGTAACTCGCACTTTAAAATGAATACAATTGTGATATAATAAGTTAAAAATACCCATTGTCTTAAATTTAACCAATAAAGTTCATAAAAAAATTCTAGCATTTTGTTGTAGGTTAAAGAATTCCTCAAGGAAGAAATTAACGTGTCTAATCGCCACTTCTTATGTGTACAGTTTAGTTAGGTATTCAATCAAATTATTCAAAATTTACATTTTTTATCGCTTTGTTATGAGGCCTATGAACGGGTCAGTATAAAATCTCAATTTTGTCCCTCAAGTGTATAACCCACATTCTTCAACCCTCTTTCCACAGCTCTTCTAGAGAAGGTGAAATGAATATTAATAACGATTTAACATTCAACACGGGTGCTTTTTAATTGACAGGACGAAGGTATGCGGAAAGGTGAGAAACATTCGCTAAAACTGTTTATTATGCAACGATTTTCCGATTAATCGACTCCTGCGCTATGCGACATTCACGAAAGCGCCGTATGTACAATGGCTGATTTGTAGGAAATCCCACTCCGCATTTATTTATTAGTTCCTTCGATAAACTGTTTTTCTAGCGTTTTTCTCTTTCCTCGGTAAATATATCAAATGCTTTATATGGAGAATTCCTCAGCTCCAGAATATCACAAACATGAGTACGAGATTCATTTACGGGAACTTCAAATAAGTTAAAAATTTAACTGAACGTAAAACTCATGTTTTATTTATCTTAGGCCACTCTAGATTTGACGCTCACACTTGGTTAAGTTTAAATTTTACCATCAAATCGAGTCAAATAAATAACAGAGTATGCACAAGGTCTTGGGATAGTGGAGGAAGTTATTAACAACTTCAGATTTTAAAAGAGTTCCTTTAGAAATAACAAACGATTTAATGAGGATACGCTGAAATTATATACAGCGTTACTCATCAGTAATTAATCGAAATCCATCCGCTATATTCCGTAATGATTTACATAACTTTTTCCTTGTGCACTGATTTATAAACTTCATACTTAAGCAATACATTATGAAATCATAGTGACTATCTCACCATTTACCGTGAGTAAAAACCACATCTTTGGTTACTGAAAACTTAGAGTTATCGCCATAAGATTTTCTTCCGCATAACTGGAAAAAATATTATCCCTAATAGAAATCTGAAGTATTTTCTCGGTTTCTTATAATAGTTGAAGCTTTTCATCATTTTCTAGTCAAATATAACGAGCTCAGTATTTTCTCATTAAATTAAACCACTGAAAAATAATTTCCCATTTCCTGGATTAGTGTAAGGAGTTTATTAACATATTAATTTCTAGTTTCGAATGCCATACTGGTAAGGAATGAGCTTATATACTATTCTTTAAATTATTGGCCTGAAAGTTATGTGCATCAGCTCAGAGTTCGGTAGCAAAATGGAAAGGAATACAATCCACAGATTATAACGAGATCTTAATATAATATATCTTAATCATAATATAATGAGAATATGGACAAAAAGAGAAAATTGGGAAGAGAAGTAAAAGGAATTGAGAAGAATGGATACTGGTTGTCTTCTGTGTTATTCTGTAATGGTATACCTCACTCAAGAAAAAGAAAAGCTACAGTCTCTACAAGGACAAAAAAGGCACGCCTAAGAATTAAATGTGGAATTACGAACTCAAGCGTTAATAGAAGGGTCACGAAAAAATCCTTTAAGGGAATAACTTGCCGATGGTTTCAACGTAAAAAGTAGTAAATAGGAACCGTAGAAGTGTTTTTCTCGTCTTCAGAATAAAACATCGAAGATTATAAATAAACAATTGAATGGAGATTTAATTAGTGTAAGGGAAGGGACAGGGATTGCCAAATCGTAAACTGAAAGTGCTTACGTATCGTAATTGTTCAATGAAACACCACGTTACCTACGTTTTCCTTTCCGAGTATCTATCGACACCATGATACTATGGCAAAATTACGTATTCATTTTCAATTTAGGAAAAGGAAGATACCCGAATTGAAACAAAAAGTGGTTTAACTGGAAAACGCCGAAACATTTTCCAAAATCTGCTCTTGAAATTCCTAAAACACAATCCTCTACTTGTTTTATGGTTCTTTTCAAAACGGAAAGTACTAAAATGTTGTTCATTGAACTTCATAAGAATAGAAGTTGATGATGGTTGAGTAAGATCCAATTCAAAAGAACTCATCGACCATGTGGTTCTATACACATTCTGCCACCAATGATAGCTTCCTCAGGGACCAGAGAAGAATAAAACTTTCCGCCAGAGGATGCTTTCCTTTCAACTCTGAGCCGGAATTCACTTACATAAATGCAAGTCGCCTTTCGGCGTGTGTGTGGCACCGGATGTAAACACGAAACGCTCGAGTTACGTCTTTACCTTACTATTGTCGTTCGCGGAAAGGATGAGTCCTTAATGTCCTCGCATTTATTCCTCTTATTTTATGTTCATTGTAGAATCGACCGAATAACGCGGGGGTCGAGTAATACGCATACGTCTTCCACAAATGTGCTTTCCGTGAATCGCAGCCTACTTCATAATCTCCTTTCTTTCAAGGATTCCCAACCTGCGTCTGAGAGCATTTTCGTAACGCCAGCTTTTCTATCGTAGCACTTTTTAACAAATCGTATTGCCTTACGCTGCACTTTCTCGAGTTCGCGAGCATTCGTTTCATCCGCTGGGTCTCAGATACTCGCCGCATATCCCAGATGGGGCCTAACTAAGGAGAAATACCATCGCTCTCTAACCATTTCATCGCATCTACCTACAATGTGCTTCATAGAATAGAAATATTTTAGTTGCTTAACCGCAGATTTTTCTGATTAATCGGATAGAATAATAATTTGCTTTGGTCCCTGAGGAAACTACCATTAGCTGAAATTGTTTTCTGGAGTTCTTTTAAACTGTAATTCAACCTCATTCTTGGCGAAGGAATCAAAATTGAGTTTTCTTAGAAAACGCGAAACTCTACTCTAGGCTAAGAACAAAAAGTATTCATGGCCTAGGAGTATGTTATAGTAATTTCACACGTGCGGTGGGCTCTCAGAATAGAGAGGAAGGAAGGCAATAAAAGAAGGAAGGAAAGAAAAAGAAGTTCGCTAATAAGGAAGGGGCAAAATGGACGAGTGATGCTGGGGTTAGGCCGTTTTTTCAAATGGGTGTAGCCGCTACATCGGAATACGAAAAAGGTTTCCAATCGATCCATATAAGGATATTCGTTCCGGAAAGAGTTGTGCCCTATCACCGTTCCAACTCACACTTAAAACGTCACACCTCAACCTTCTTAAGGTCTTGTCATTTCTGGCTGCTCGCTTAACGGGTTCAAGTTTTCTCTGTCATTTTGTTCTGCCGTCAGTTTTTTCGAGACACATAAAAAACACCTGTAACCCTTTTATTTCCTCCGAAGAAATCCCTCGAGGATTATTTATTAAACTTAAATCTCTATTTGAAAGCGTGAAAGCTTTTTGAACGGGTTAAACGAAGACTATGGGCCTGGTTTCTCTTCTCATGAGGATCGAATATTGCGCCATTTTGACCAAAATATGGGCATTTTACGCGCCTTTTGACTACAAAATGGAGGGTCAGCAAGATTCGGTCGATGGGATTGAGATTTATTTATTTTGGTCTCCCTTTGAGGTTTGATATTGGATGGATAAGTAAGACGACGATAAATTAGCTTCAAAAGATGGTTTCTAAAATTCGTGTCGATTTAATCTTATAAATTTGTTTCGATGATGAAATATTAATTGGTGAATAACACCTCCGAAATGCCTCTTTTTCCCCAAACTAATATTTATGAAAACCTTCTCATTCAAAATTGCAAAAAAATTATGATTGTTATTAATAAATATAATTTAACATACTATTATTTGGTAATGTAACAGTTTCTTTGTATTTGCATAGTAAATTAGTTTCCAATTCCGTTTTTAAGAATACAATATAGTTTATCCACTATTTTAATACAATTGGGTGTAATTCATTGTCCTATATATAAACTTAAGCCTATACATTAACTTTAAATAGAATGCTCTACCTCATAATATTAACACATCCATATCTGTACGCACTTTCAAGAAAAAATGCCTTTCTCATGTTCTAGAGGATCAATCCCTCAATTAGTATCCCCTCCTACTCCTCGCCGTATATATTTCAGCACAGGTCGACACGAGAACAGCAGTCTTTCCATGGCTGCACTGAGCGACATTTCTCTACGCTAGTCCTGAAATATTTTCTGGTCTCTTGGTCCAAAAATTTCCATTTATAATTACTGATAACTTTTCTTTGTTTTTATTCTTGTCAAACTGACTATACTGTTGAGTGTTTTTAATTATCTTATGTATTGTTTTTTTATTTCCTTAACGCTTCTTAAGTAATATTTCTATTGAGCATTATTACTTAAATTTTTAAAGAATTTAATTTTAGGATGTTTTTGTTTGACATGCTATTTTTATAATTTTTATTGCTTTAGTGAATTAGTTTTAGTGAATTATTGTTACAGTACTGCCCAAGTGAGTTTTGTATACTCAGTTCTCTACACATCTAGTAGGTTTGCGCAGGTTTTTCACAACCCCCTTCTCTGTGGGTGTTTTCCAGTTATGGAGACATTTTTTCCTAAGATACTACTTAGATTTATTACATCCACAAATTCCTCTTAAGTTTTCCTCTCTATTTCTACTTAAAAATGTTTTATTAATAATATTGACGACAGGTTAGATGGAGGAAGAGACTTTTTAGTCTTAACCTTGCCTTAAAAAGACTTATTAATTATGCTGTGAAAGCAATTTTATGTTTCTAACAAGAAAATCGCCGTAAGCAAGCATTCCAGCGCTCAGTACTTCGGACGGGATTATTTGAAAGTATAAGAGCGTTCGTTGTTTACGGAGGCGTTGAACGGCACGCGACTCAGCCGATCGGAGCATCAATCACGGGAAGGGCAGACGCCTCCGTTCGATTAACAGGCGATCGCCGACTGATTGATGATTGAGAGCCATCCAAAGACGAATGGCCGACCCATGGAATCGACTAAACATATCAAAATGTTATTTTTCTTCTCTCGGGGAGAAGACGGTTGAGTAATTTCTCCAATACCTCGTACTCTAATTCTCCGAATTTCCTACGCCATATGGCGGCAATGAATGCGAAAAGAAGCGATATCGATAATATATTCGAACATTTAAACTATGCGAATACACTGACTAAATGGGAATTACTAACGGACTAAATTAAAACGTTGCTCTAAATGTGAAATAAATAAAATTTGTCTCACACTGAAAAGGGATGCGGAAAAAGAATTCTTTTCCCGAATCAAATGGAGGGGTACTCAGCCAGTGGGAGGTAAGAGTGCCTTCATTAAATTTGTACACACCATCAGTATCTACGTCATGAAAACTCAAAGGCTAATATTTAAAATAAAATTTAAACAACCTTGGGTTAAAGTCTATGAAATTCCATGAACAATTTATGTCTTCCGTGGAAAAAAGTTTTAAAAAGTAATATTTTATAAAATGTTGTAGTCTCTCTGAGTATAAAACCATAAGTAAAGCAAGGATATGAAATAACATAACGTAAACGACAGTAAACATAACTAAAACAAAAGCGGGAATTGTGTATATCCAAATCAACCAACAAAAGATAAAGATACATTGAGCTCCCGGATAGCCAAGTGGGTAACGCGTTTGACTTGGGTGAAAGCGGTCCCGGATTCGATTCCCGGTGGGGGCCCACGTGCGAAATGACCTCAGCTGTCGAAGCACTTTACCACCAATAATGATAATGCAATGCAATGATATTCAAACAATTCCTACAAAAATGCATAATGCAAATTAATATAAACAAACATCAATAATAAAAACATAAAACAAGAGATGCCATGAAATGTTAATATGAAATGATGACAATTAAATACATAAGAAAAAGTTTCACCCCATTAAGAATGATGATTAGTATCCCTTAAGAATAAGTAATTAGAATATATATTCTCTCCATACACATTCAAAATCAAAAACCTTAGCAATTCCGGTGATTCGAGTAAATAATGAATTTAAATTTAGCTACTCGTATGACTATAGATTACCACTCGAAAATGTTTCAGTTTGTTTATGTATGTTCATAATTCACATATTTTTTTCGTGATTAAAAGATTTTCCGGAAAACCACTCGAATCGATTATAAGTGGGCCTTGCAAATATAATTCACATGATCGTCGAAGTCGGAAATGAGCGATAAGTTGAATCGCCATGCAATCACCAAAATGTCGTTATTCTACACCTTCATGTTTTTTAGAAGTCAGTATTTCGATAATATGCATACAGAACAATCAATGTACTTCCAAACAAAGAATTCAAAAGAGGCACAGTAAGTAACTTAGTTAAAATAATCTAAAATAATGAAATCGGTAAATGGGCTATGTGTACCATTAAACACTTCTAATGTAAGGCAAGGAGAGCTTCATTTTATATTAGTCTGTTTTCCGATTGAAATATTTCGGTTGGCCGTAAGATAAAAGATGAACTTGGAAGCGCCTGATGCCGGAACCCCTTGACTACCAAAAATGGAAATGGAAAAATTCTTTCCGTCAGATGGCAAGAAATAAATTATAACCTCCTTTGCGGCTGATAAATTTCTAACTTTGGGTCAGAGATAAAAACGTTAATACAAGTACAATTCCCCATAATTTATTTGAACGACAGACCTGGAACCAGGGCATTAGATTGATTGTAACTCACCACAGCCGAAGAACGGGTTTTTAAATAAAGACATCTATAAGCGCATAGACACGTAAACAAATGTTCAAGGTAACTAGCTACGTTTCTTGTTGGAGTATGACTCAAATAAATTTGAGAAGTGCACGATTTCATGAATGATTTTTGGAATACCAGATGAAAGATGTCGATTTCATAGTCCTCTATACGGAATGCTGTTCAGCAGTTAAGATTCGAGGATGCTTTCTTTTAACTTCCAGCTCTGCACAGAAATTCATCTGCATCTACATAAATACCTTGCAAGCCACCTTTCGGAGTGTGGCAGGGGGTATAAACAGCAAGCGTTCGAGTCACCTCTTTATCATAGCTTATCGTTTTCTGTTGTTAGCTTATTGTTGTCTTGCATCGTGCATTCTCTCGAAATAGTTTTCGATCTTGGATTGATTTGCATCTCCTGATATCGTCACCATTTTATATCTACATAGTTACCCTGTAAGCCGTTTTTTGACATGTGGCAGGGGGTGCATACACCATGGTCCAACTGACCAAACTGATTACTTTCGCTTATCGTTCGCGGAAAGAATGTATTCTTGAAACGACTCTAACTAGTTATAGCATCTATATCTTAGATGCTTCTTCCAGGATTAGAACGGCCTATCTAATAGGAAGAAGACATAATATCGGCTACTCTTCTTAGGATGTTCCCTCTCTGAACTTATTGAGTAAATTAAGCAACTGAAACATCTGAGTAACGCTCACTAGTTTATTGTAACAATTTTGTTATGAAACCAATCGTATTTCGTTAAACCTTTCCTAATTCTGGAATACAAAACTTTTCGTCAGGATCTGATACACTGCATGCACACTCAAGGCCATTTATAGCACTCACGAGACAAAAAGTTTGTGAAGATTAAGTAGTCTAAATAAGCTGTCAGCTCGATGACGCATTAATGATGAGGTAAATGACATTCTCACCTGATTCGCATTGCCTTATGACTAAGCGCCACCGTAGATGATGAAGTACATCTTCTCCATCACAACCGAATTAAGAAATGGATTTTTTAAATAGTTTTCTAAAACCGTTGAAGAATAGCTACATTTTCGACCTTCAATTAGGTTTTCGCTAGCTCTAGCGTTACTACCATATAAGGATTTAATAGGTGAAGTAGCGAATAGCTGTAAACATAATACACCGCAATAAATTAATGACGGTTGCTGGTCGTGAATTCAGAATTGAACGTCCTTGCAAAGCCTTTAACACCTCATATCTAAGAGAGTCCTCGAAAGGAAAGTTGGCACGGATTTATCCGCAGTTATCAAAACAGAGTGAAATATATTGAACGGATGAGTCACTTGACACCATCTGCCGTCTTCAGTGACATTTCCAAGAAGTGACATTTAGGACGAAGAAAGGTTTATGCAACAGTATTAGTAGTTTTAATTTTAAAATTACTTCCATATTTTGCACCGGGAATCGAACCCAGAACCGCTTTCACCGACGTAGAACGCGTTACCCTCATGGTTATCCGGAGGCAGTACAGGGTTGATTTGGCCCTCGGCGATTGGGTGCTACCACGGTTTAGTAACTACACGCGATACATTAGTTGTTGGCCAAGGCTGAGATTTGTCATAATCAATTGTTATTGTTATAAAAGGAAAAGAAAAGTTGAATTTATCTTCAATTAGAGAAATAAGATATACGTCGTACGTAGTATTTCCGCTCCTCGCACGGTGGACTGGCATTCGTTAAGATGAAACGGTCGCTGATATTTTGCTCTGAAGCCGTCTACATACAATAGACACGGCATTTTGCGATAAATAGCAGATACAATGGATAATTTCTAAAAACCATTAGTCTCACCTTAATATGCGTTTTATTACGGCATTCGCTGGTAAGCAGACACTGAATTCCGGATTTGACACCGTTTTACGAGAACACTTAAAGAGTTGTTCTATTGCAGAAAGATTTGTAAAATATTTCAAGCGATAAACGTCAACAATCTACCTTTGAATATCAAAATTTTATATAATTATATAACAATTTTTCACGGATCGAATCGCCTTTCGATGGGATTTGTTTTAATTCTCAAATAAAGCACATTTCTGAAGGATCCAATCATCTTAAGTTTCACATGTTAATATTTCATTATTATTTTTTGGAACTCTATAATTTAGTCTCTTCATTTTCTATTACCAGGAGTTGTGATTTGTGTGTTCCGTGGATTCGTTGAACGCAAGTAAAGCATAATTTTTTCTTCGCTATAATTTCCCACTCAACCAGACTGTTCTTATATTAAGAGATTGACCCCACCAAGCACCTCACAGTGCTCAATCACTTTGTTGTTCACGCTCTTGACCAATATTTATTTATTCACCCGACTCTACATCTACATAAATACCCTGCAAGTCGCCTTTCGGCGTGTGACAGGAGGGAGAGCGGTGGATAGGGGGGATACGGTACCGTACGGAGGATACGTTTCTGTATCGGTCTCCGCTCTTTTTTCGGTATCCTCGAGTCACCGGTACGAAGATGCACGTAGTGCTGAGGAGGAAGCCGCTCAAACGAAGCGGAGATTGAAGAAGGGAGGGCAGCTGGCCGGATGCCTTGCCACGCGTCCTCAATGAGGAAACGGGGCAGGAAACAGTGGCGGCGAAAAAGGACGAGATATATGTGTTTGATGAGAGTGGACCATTAGAGTGGTGACCGTCTTGGATGTGCTGCTGACTCCAACATTCCCTGTCTGCATTTCTCCCTTCATTACCAACTCTCGGTGCCTCTTTCTCCATTAGTTTCCTACGAACGGGACCCTGGAACGCTTTCCTTATTCCTCGAAACATACTTTGCCCTAAATATTTCCTTCGAATTTATTGAATCGCATTCATCGCTATAGAAATGTTTTCAAGGGAAGTTTCTCAAAAACTATGATCTGTAACCATCCATTTTAGAGAAGAATTCCACTTCTTTCGGTATTCACGAGAGATTAACTGGAAAAGATGTAAAGGAAGAACTTTAAGAAGATAACTATAAAATAATCGAAGCCACTAATGGCGGCCGAAATATTTTACCTCACGCTCTTCCTTTGCTTTTGTTTTTAGATTTCGACATAACGTCCTTTGATTATATATAACTATACATTTTAAGAATACCATTATTTTAATGCAACTCCGTCTCGTCAAAGATGATATTCCAGAAGCGGAGCATTGGTGTGCAATTGAGAAGTGCGGAAGTAGAAAAGAGAGGAAATGAATAAGATAACTTGTTTATTTATCGCCGAGGAAAAGATGTGGAATGCATTGCATCTTTAAACCCCTCCTTATTCGGAAGATTTGTATATTTAACTCAATCCGAGCCTATTCACCCTACCAGTCATTCTAGGATTTAAAGGCTGAATCTGACTTCAACCTTTCCTAAATGTGATTGACACGAAAAATGGTTACATTGTAAACTCTTTATGCGAAGGCGTTACTTCGTAGGTCTGATGCCGCTGATGCTGATGATGCTAGCTCGCTAGCGAAACGTTTCGCATCAATAAAATCTGTAGACGTACCTTTCGATAGGTTCATGTACATATTCATGTAATGTTCAATATTCAACGCCATTTCTTTCGTTTCTTAATAAATTACTCCACCATTTATAACCATCTAATATTTCTTGCCTTTGTGTTACCCTCTGAATTTTCCTTTGCATCCTACCCTAAATGAAATTCTTCGGGAATCGGTCTTCTGGCAATATTTCACCCACCCATTTCCTCTGTCGACGCTTAACTATGAATGAATTTTAGAGGTTTCCAGATAGGTGAAAGCGGTCCCGGGTTCGATTCCCGGTTGGGGCCTACGTGTGAAATGACCTAAGCTGTCGAAACACTTTTAGCAATATCAATGGTAAATAAATCCTTTAAATACAATTCTATTAATCGATAAATAATTATTAATGTATAATTTTAGCTCTGGTTCATTCTATAAATTTACGGATTATCCGAGGATTCGGTTATCCGTGGTATTGCATGTCCCAACCGGTCCGGATCAAGTGCAGCACCGTCCATTTTATCGCTTCAAATAACACGAGGAATCGTCCATCGTTAGACATCATTTTTAAATCGTGACCGTCAAAAGACGTTCGCCGTGTTGGGAGGCGCATATCCTTGGTGTCATCTGCCAGTGGAGTGAGAGCGTGGATATCTCTTCGTCTTCATCTCCCCTTCGCCAGAATTCGCTACTTAAAAGAGGAAGTGCATGCCTCGCCGAGAATCTCAATGCGTTTCGGTGAATTCAAGGGAGTCTGTGTCGTTTTGAGCGAAGGATATAGTTTCAGCGGACGGCACAAATTAAATGATTGCGGCCGAGGGCGCCACTTGTCATTGTGAGATGGCGGCGAATCTTCGCATTATTCGTGGGGATCGCTCGCCAATGTTGCCAAGGACGACACAAATATTCGGATTTCCTCGAGGTCAGCAGGTCGTTGCATTACGTAATTCAAGCCAAGTCATTCACTTATCTCGAAAGATTGTTATTTATGCGGCTTTGCGATTTCAATTATTTTCTCTGGATTTCTCCTTTGAGAAACTTTGGTGTAAACGTATCCCTACAGAGTTCAAAATTCTTTATTACTTAAACGGGAGTTCTTCACGACGCTCATCTTCACCTTCGCAGATAATGGTTATCGCATTTGGCTGATTAAAACATTTTAGGGCCTTCAGAAAGTAAAATTACAAAAATCGCCTCAGAAAAAGAAAATAACCACGTGGGTACTTTTGTGGTTGCAGAAAGAGTTTGATCATATCTGTTTATAGAATCCAGAAACTAGTCTGGAACATGACAGTCTTATATGTATTAAATTAAATTATACGTATTAAATAAAGTTTTGGAAGTTTCTTTCGACAGGTTTTTTTCAAAACCTTCAGTTTCGGCAATACTAAATGTTGTTCTTTTATACTTACATCCAAAAGATAGTTCAATTGAAACGTCCTTTTCAATTGCTCCCTTTATATGACCCTCGTCTACATCTTAGTTTCAGTATCTAATAAAATATAATGCAAAGGCTTCCGCAGAATAATTTTAAAATACTATTAAGACTACCTCGTGAAAGAAAAAGGTTTGAACACGGCTGTTTATGAATTGGAAGTTTAAAAACTCTCCGTAAGCCGTCTTTCGGCAATCGAGTGTTTTTAAACCTCTAATACTTCGTGAAAACCTGAATGAATGACATCACTGTCACACTGAATATCTCATGACGAATAACATCATAAATTTGACTTCCGTTCGCGTTTTAGTCGACTTAGATTCAAAGATACGAGAAAGTATGATAAACAATTAAACATAAGCACAAGTACAAAAAAATTAAACATAAAGCTGGAAAAATAACTTTTGAGAAAATTTAAAAATTTAAAAAGTCCCTCTTTAGAAATGAGCAATCCTGTAGTTCACTAAATCTTACAATGAGGAAAGAATTCCAAAAATCCGATTTCGTAATTATGGAGGAACCCTTCTTCCATGGGACTGCTCACTGCATTTAAATGGGGATATATTGAGACAAACAAAGCGCAATGAGAATAAGCGTCTCTCGACCGTTTCCGACTGCAATATTTTATCCAATAATAATCAAGCCAAACCCTGAGCGGAAATGACCCTTGGAGTCCCCTCTCATCCTTATTTATTTATCTCATTCCTTTCGCCTCCACTTCTTTTTACAGTGAGGTCACGCGACCCAAACGACACCACCCTGACTACCAAAGCGTCCAAACTGAACCACTTAACACGAGGCCGCTTTACTGCCCGACGAGGCGGCAGTAAAAAAAAGAGACTCAAAAGGTTACGGCCGCTAACACCACGCGCCGCTGCTCACGCGGAATTCCAGTGTGTTGGAAAAAATTAAAAGAGGCGGCCTCCGACCGCACTTTCAATCTTTTACCATTGGCAGTTTGAGGGTTTTACACGACGGAATATTGGAGGAGAAAGTCTCGGATGTTCTGATCCTGTTTTTACAGGTGATAACTTTCCCTCCCACGAAAAAGTTTTAACGAGAAACTTACCTCATTTTGTGTTGAGTAATCATCTGAAGAAGGCGGTGATTCCCGTTTAGCTCCACGACATGGAATTCCCGCAGGGAGATGAGAAATCACGCAGTCAAAAAGGGAAAGGCTAAGTCATTTTCGGTTACTGTTGATCGATCTATTTAAATATCGAAAAATGAAAAAACTCGAGGCATGCTGTTTTCCGGACGAAATGCAGTTGATTGAGGAAATACTATATTAAGGAGAGGAGAAAAAATGGAGCAATTGTTAATGCTACATCCGATAAAGTGATCGTAAGTGTATCCCAAGGAAACGTAGTTGGGCGTCTTCTCTTCTTTACTTGCGTCACGTTGAATTTAGATCAAGAAAGTTAATTGTAACAGAACGGGTAAGTCGTACTTGCTAATTCTGGCAAATCAATACTGCACGTTTTGTTATGTGAGTGAGAAATTTACGGAAAAAGTAATTTTAAAACGTTCATCTGCGAAAGATATGCTACAATAATGAATCAAGTGGGTATAATTATTGATGTAGATGTTAGATATATTATTATATAAGTCATTACTCTTTATATGTAAAAAGACTACGTTCTTCCATTACATTAACCACTTAAGGTGGCAATATTTATAAAACTTACACAACATCCCAAGCGAAAAGCCTTTATAGCTTCCTTATCCTAATGATACCGATCTTTTGCAAATTCGAAAGCTTTACGAACTTAAATAGGAAAAATAAATTATTCATTCCTAAAGTAGGAATGATAAGTGTTAATTATGTTTCTTTGTGTGTAGCAATCAATCCTGATTACAATTTTTTTATCGAGTCTTTGTAGGAACTCACATTTCGGATGTTTCCTGAGATAAGCCGATATAACTGAAGCATCCTTCAAAGTAGGAGTGATATCTGGATAGTTCCTTCTTCTAAGATAAGAATTATGAAGATTTACAAACAATATTTTAATAATGAGGAAGTTGAAGATAGATTTAGACTCTTGAAAAGTTTTTAATCGTTTGACTTATCCGATTAATTATGTCCTCAATTTATGTAACGTCAGTCATAGAGACTTTACTAGTTCTCTGCCTGTATTGAAAACAATCCTTTCTAAATGGTGGGCTTTGCATTTATTCCAGAGCTGTATTAAAAAAAAACACACATATTAACACTTCCCACAGCTACCACTGGAAAATTAATTTTCAAATCTGTAGCTTTTGAGAAAATGGATTTAGTTGCTCTTATTCGTGTAATGTTTCCTTAATGTTTAAAATTTAATCAATTGAAACAAATTTCAATACGCTTAATTCCGAAACTATGTTTGATTTCTTCGACTGTTATATAAATTCTAAGGAATTCAACTTCTGCGAGCAAACTCTTACTTTGATCATTAGCCCTGAATTAATAACTCCCCTATTCCTGATATCTAGGCAACAGTTAACGAAATAAACGCTCCTTCATAATTATCATATCCATGCAAAGGAATCGGACTCCATTTACTTGTACATCTTCCGTTCATAGATTTCAAAGATAAGAAACTCATGTTTTCTTTTACTTATGAATTTTGCACAATGGGGAATGACGACGTTCTCTCTTCAAATCCATCCATTCAGAATCAACTATTTCAAATTATGGTTTTTAATTTCCTTTACTCTTTAAATTCCGCAATTTATGCCTCAATAATTATCACGAGGCTATTAATTGCGACTAATTCTAAACATTTTTACCGCAGCTTGAGCTCCCAAAATATGTTCTCCCACTCCTTCACAAAATAGTTCAATCATATTGAAGGAAGAAATTGACCTTTCTGCTCCCTAAAATATGAATCTTGTTCACACATTGGCACTTTTGATACGTATGTTTAAATTTCAATCCCGATGCCCTATTTTCACTAAGCTAATATTTCACCAGATTCACATTTTAGATATTCTGATTTCTGATTGTACATACCATTATAAACTGATGAAAAATTTTCACTGCCGTTTCTGGCTCAGGATTGTATTTTCTTCATGACGGAAATATGTTGACAAACTCCACAAAATATTTCCGAAATGAAGCAACTTTTAAAAACACAATCTTGAGACAGAAACGGCAGTGGAAAAATTTGCATTAAACAATTTATAATGGCACTGATATAACTGTAATGGTAATCAGAAAATGCAAAATATCAGTTCTGAGTTATAAGTTACTGAATCTCCACAAAACTGCAAAAAAGTATTCATTGTTCCCGAGTTTCCGAGACTGAGTAATAAGCTCTTAATATATATCGAACACGTCGTAACTCCAGACTAACTATACATATCCCTAGCCTTGCGCATCACTGGTTATAACCACCACTGGTATAAATAGTATTAGTGTAATAGTAACATACTACTTTCAGGGAACAATAATGATTTGAATAATCAATTTAGTGTTTCAATTCAACTTCATCAATATCTTGCTTGACTTTTTGTGCTCAGATTCATAAAAGTGAATGTTACAGTTATTTTCTACTGAATTATCTCGCGTTCTGCAAATATTCGAATGTTTGTGGGAATTTATGAGCGTATTTCCTCGCACAGTAATGGAATATTTTATGTATGTACCGTTACTTCTTGGAGTTAGAAAATATACGATTATTTTAATTTAGGGGACGCGTTTGACTCAAATCAGAGGATTCACTAACACCACAACTCTAATCTACGTCCGGCGTGCTGGAATATTTATATATACGAGCCAGTAGTCGCGGCAATAAATAAAGTATTTCGATGCCAACGGAGTACTCCATAAAAATCCGTCCCCAGGTTAATTTAATCCCGCGCCAGAAGACGTAATTCTTGCTCTTTTGGCGTCATTTTGGTGCCATATGCTCTCTCTTCTGAGGAGAAACATCAAATTCCAGTCACAGCCTCCTCTAAATGACCCTTCCTCCACTCCCCTCATAAAAATCCTCCCACGTTGGACTCATCTTTCCTTTCCTCTTTCTCACTCCCAAATCTCCATTTTGGACCCACTCACAATTTACTGGGCGGTCCCTGTAATGCGGTTCTTAAAGGGATGCCCGGGTGGTGGTGTGGGTCATCGAAGGCCTTAGGGAGAGAAGAAAGGAGAGCTGTGTAAGGAGAATAAAAAGGCAGACGTTCGAAAAAGGAAGTTTGGATTGGGAGTGCGGTTGGCACACGCCATGATAGCGACGCAAGAACTGGTTGGGCGCAAGTCGGAGAAAGGGACGTCCAACTGTACCCGAAGAGTTCAGTTATAATTACGGAGGCCACACGCCTTTTATTTCAGTGTTCCAACCGGTGGGCTCTAAGTGTGATAAATATATAACTCCGTCATTGATTTATACGTCATGTTTGGCCACACTTAGGTGATATTGACTCGACCACTGAAAATTGTTGACTTTGCCGTTTTCTGATTTAGATAGTCAATATTCACAGTCTATTGAAGTTTTGGAAATCAGCACTCGTCGTAACAAGCATACACTCCTCAATATACGTATTAAACTACCTCTGCATCCACATATACAGCCTGCAAGCCGTCTTTCGGCGTGTGGCAGGGGGTGTAAACACAGTACGCTTGAGCTACCTCTTTGCATATAATGATATTAATACAAATCATCTTTAATTGGGTGACAGAGAGACTAACTAACCCATAAATTGCTTATTGATGTCGCGTTTCGTTCGATCTAAAAAACATAAAATGTCCTTTAGGACAATATTTGTTCTTTAAGAGAGTCAGACCGGACGAGACGAGAAGCGTTTCGTTCGAGGAAAGATTGACTCCCTAAAACGACTTGTCCTCTCATCTACTTCCCATATTTTACGCTCTTTGTCGCCGAAGTAGCAGAAGGGGTCGCATAGTACCAATTGCGTCTTCAGCAAATGTATTTTCTCTGAATCGCTGCCTAATCTCCTTTCTTTTAATGATTCCCAACCTTCGTCTGAGAGAATTTGCGTATCTCTTGCTTTTCATCGTAACCATTTTTAACAAATCGAATCTCTTTGTGCTGCAGCTTCTCGAGTTCCAGGTGCACGACTCATCCGCCGGATTCCATATTTCATATGAACCTGTCCGTGGTGAATAAATATCGCTCTCAACTTTGCTATTGCATCTACCTATGACGCGCTTTATAATACAGTGTTAATTCAATGTATTTGGTGAAAATCAAGTTTTATATTTCTTATGAATACGTAGGCCGTTCAGCAATTATCCTAATGACGCTCATTGTTGTTCGAAATACAACGTAAAACTACAGTGAAAATCAAAATTTTAAACACTAAACTATCAGGAGTGTTCATCAATGCAGTATGACATTATAACTCAATTATATTTAAAATTGAATTTTCTTCTGAAGCAATGAGGCTTGATTAGGGGAACCATTTGTATTCCCCTTATAAGTAGATGCTCTAAACTTCCCTCAATAAAACTAAATTCAAATTACTCTAATCATTAAAGAGAGGATATTGTGATACATTTTCAATATCTTATATGAAGCCGTCCAAAATGTTTTCAACTTCAAGTCATTTGGGTTCAAATGACCGCTACAAAGATATCTCACTTGTTTTTTTCCCTAACGCCTAATTACTATTAGAAATATTTTAAGAAAAATTAAAGATTTCCTAATTTTACATTATATCCGCCATTTTCCGAGTTATTTCATTGTTTATCGCATAATTTTGCAAATGTGAAAAACCTATTATCCACACCCTTTCCACAAAAAATAATCATATTTCATGAACAACTTTGAAACTTCCGGAATTCTTTTTCAGAATTGGAAACAATTTTTGTAGCGGTAGAGCTTTCAGGAATCAATTGTAAGAATTCCAACAGTTTTCACTGTATTTTATAGACACGATCGGAATTTTATTCTCTACGTTTCATTTTCATATAAAACTGTTTCTTGTGATCGATATTACTGCAGAAACTCGCGAGTTATTAATTCGACGCTCACGGGTGATAAATATTGCATTAAAAGAATCAGTTACACAATAACCTATTTTTCTTTGTAATTTTTACAAACAGGTGCCGACTGTCCCTGTGGAATCCAAGGTTAACTCACATAATAGCCTCTCCGCAGTCCATTTGGTGTCCACGACAACGAAGCGAAAAAATCGAATCAAAGAGGAGACCATAGCGATAGTCAGAACCGAAACATTATGAGAATAGTCTCACTAAATTGAATAGAGGAATGAAACCTTCGAAAGGACATAGAAATTCGCACACGTAAAAAGGGAGACACAGAGGGACGGCATGGAATCCAAAGATAATCACGGAACAGAAATAGGAGGGAAGGCGTTTACGAAAAAAATGGGAAAAGGACGAGTTCCCGAGGACAGAAGCGGAGGAAGGATGGAAATAGAGAAGAAAAGGGTGTCAGAGAGAGAAAAAGGGAGACATAAAAAGCAGAATTATGAGGAAAGGCGCGGAGAGGACTATGGGAGTCCGGAACGAATGCCTTGAGTCCCGGAGAATGTCTCGTGTACATATGGCTCAGCCAGAGAGGGAGAGAAAAAAGGAGAGGGGGAGAGAAAAAAGGAGAGAGGGAGAGAAAAAATGAGAGAGGGAGGAAAATATGGAGACAACTTGACATCCGGGATGAGGCGAAAAGTGTACTGCCTCGGAGAACAACGAAACTTCCGGGTGTTCGGAATCACGGGAATTATAAATGACCTAAGGGTCGATGTCACATGAGACTCCTCCAGAATCGAGAGGGACGATCGAATTGGTTCGCTACTCATCAAAAGAAGGAGTAGCGCAAATTCTCTGTGCGACAATCGCGTTCCGCGTTTTTTAGTCTCTAAAAAAACCCCTTTCAGCGAACGAACTGCTTCGAAGCCATTAAAATGAATGGAAAATGAGATTGACGCTTCGATTGGTGTGGGATTTTATTAAGACCGGTCATAAGGGCGTCCTGAGGGAAACATCTCGATTAGTCTCAATAAAAAGTAAATTGGTATTGAAATGAATGTATTTTAGACTCCAAAACTGGAATAATAATGACTGACCGGTTGATTAACCGCTGAAACTTTGCCTGACAAAACTGCCAAAAAATGGCAAATAGGCGTTGAGTGTAACAGAGTTAATCTCGTTCTTCAAGGATCCTTCCCATGACCCATCATGTTTTCGGAAGCGTTCTTTGATGTAATTTAATTATTTACTCAATTCTATTGCATCTTTCCGCGGTCTCCAATCAGTCATTTATCAAGATAATAACAAAGACAAAGCTTAGGCATTTCTTAAAATGCTTCATGATGTACAGCGAATTCCCTACAGTTCTTTCAATAATAGGCTTTATTAAGTATTTAAATGACTTTCACCACCCGTCAAGGATAACTGAAAATTATCAGCCGCTTTTCATTTAAAATTAAGAGTAAAACGCTCATGGAAGCGCTGTTTCAGGAAATGCTAAGAAGGCACCAGTATAAAACGTTTATTCTCAATTTTTGGTAGAAAAGCCTTAGTAATAATAATAATTATTTATTTATCGTAAACAAGTTAGAAAAGAAACCAGTTACAGACGATAGAATAAAGAGAAAGCAGAAATAAATAAATAACTCATTTAAAATTAATAATACATAAAAATACGAAAAAGGGATTATAAAGATGAAAAGGCCAAGAAATAAGAATAATTAAGTAAAAAAATTTGAATTCTTCGCGGAAGGTTGAATTTACACAAATGGTTATTTTCAGATTCCTTAAACTTTTTTCACATCCATCCCAATGAGAATCGGATGTTGAAAAGTGTATCTAATGGTGAAAATTGCGTACTTTCGTTAATATCAGAAGTAATGTATTATGGAAGCAAATACCCTTTATACAGTTATCGTTACACGTTTCTCTTTGATTAGTAGTTATCGATAGTAGTATAGATTGTAGTTATCTATCGAAGTATATGTTTGTAGTCACCTATCGAAAAAGAAGGTTGCCTTTGTTATTTCTTAACATTTATCTCTCATACTCTTAAGAATGAATGAGCTTCTTGCCTGTAACATTTTGGAAAATTAACACAAACGATTCATTTCGAATGAGAAAATTCTGGTAGGCATACAACGCGTTCGAAGATGTTGTATTCCCGCACATCTTTTTGAGTCTTTTATGCATAACTCCAGCGATAAAATTATGTAGCGGTTTCTAAAAGAATTAATCTTACCGAACCTGAAAGAAAGTACTTGTCATCACACGAGAGAAGACTTTTTCAGAGTGAGGGTTGTAAAAACATTATACATATTTCTTTTTTGAAAAATTAATCACCGTCAACCTTCTCTTCATCTTTCTAGAAATAAAAAAAACACTCCTGAATCTAAAAAGGAACAGACATCAAATAAGATTTGTACTGTTTAATTCTTTTATCACTTAAGTAATTGTGAAGTAATTTCTGTAAACAATATGCCATTTGTATTTCTTTTGGGATTTTCTCTGATTCTGTTGTTAGGCAAAGTTAATGTATGTACTTAACGCATGGCTGAGCAGGTCTTATAAAATCGATGCTCTAATTTCCCGGAACAAAAGATGTTTACTGGTGATTATCGAGTTATTGAAAGAGGATTTCATAAAACTTCCTCAAAGAATGTTAAATATTATCAAACACAGCAATCGAGTTTTTATCATGGTTACACCTGTAAAATCACGTGAAATAATATGAAAAACATTTGACGCTATTGAAACTTAAAAAACTTAAGGACTTGATTCCAGCGAAAATAGATTGAACCGTAATTACACAACGATTAAAGGTAACCACCGGAAATAATTAAATTATTATTAAATTATTTAAAAGTTATTATTCAAATATTTTAAAACTATTATTAATTAATCATTAAATAGAATGCTGCTTTCTTTGGTATTATCTCTTGTGATTAATATTTGAGGCGATAAGGATTCATTGGGGTCACGTGATAATAACGGTTTATTGTGCGAAATTCTGCCGACCAAAACTTAAACATTCATTACTCGAATATCTTTCTGCGGCTGTGACATCAAAATGATTTCAGCCTTAAGAACTTCCTCTTTGCGACCCATGGAAAAATTACATGTTACGCAACTGCGTGATTCATTAATGTATCAATTAAAGGCTTTTTAAATGTGTCCATTCTACTTCATCATCACTGGCGGAAAAAGATGCTCACAATACGGAGGCTCTTTTCCAGTTCCATGATGAAAAGATTGCACTAGAGCGACGGCGGCGGCTGCAATTAAGGATTAACCAGAATTACGTCACGTCACGTGATTACAGGGACACGAATAACTAGCCAACGAAAGTACTCGCTGCTAATTAAGACTATCGCCATTTCTCCGTGCATCGGTGCTGCCATCTCTCCACTTTATGCATGAACTAATCTCGCATTCGAATTTCTTTGGTTATTAATGGAGGATGCCAATCTTTCTATGGTATGAAATGTAAATGAATTCATCAATATATATCTATCTGCAGTTGTTTCTTTTTGCGAATTAGTAAACTGAACGAAATTTACCTCTTCGTTGTAAGGTAACTGAAATTACTGAGGAGTTGAAATATATCCCTGGACTGATGAGGATCGATGTAGTATAACATGGAACTATTACTTATAACTATGACTTAATATCATAAATACCTTAATTTTTCCTCATAATCTCGACCGAGAATAAGAAGATTATCCATTAGAAAATCGAACTGAATGGGAAACCCTTTAACACGGTGGTAAGATTTCACTGTGATTGTAATAAATTCAAATGCTGGAATCTCATAAAATTGCCTCCTAATTAAGAATATGATCATTTCTTCTTACTATTTATTACTTTCTGCCCCAATTTTCCCGTTCGATTTATAGGAAAATGCACGAACTCGAATTTAACTTATCGTCAAGGGGATAGGATTTTTATAGCCACAAAATTTTCGTTTATTTACCAAATTCCTCGCTAATTCGAAATAAAAGAAATATTGCTCTACCAAATTAGAATTTGCATTCAAATTTGCTTATTTTGGTACTTTTCCCGATTTCCTAGAACCAGAAAAATAACTTCAGCTGCATTTCTTATGAGGAAATATTTTCGAGTAAAAGTTTTTTTTAAAGTAATTACTAATTTTATAGAGAATTAGACCCTTC
>KZ308510.1:613083-630510 GCA_000376725.2 Ladona fulva
TATATGTACACACACCAACGGCGACTATTATATAATATTCTGCTAGATAAAGATTTGGCATACACATATGCCATTTATTAAAAGGAGTATAGAAACTTGGCAAGCATTAAAGTATTGATGCCTTAGTAATTTGATTCTCTTCATTTCATTTCCGCAACCACTTAACGTATTCCTAAAATACTTTTAGGAAGATTTCCGCATCATCAAAGAAAAATGTTATAATTATACACTTTTAAATTAGGTTCTAAAGTATTGTGCACCCGATGCCCTATGGGTATCCTCGTTTTTACCTTGTTAACACTTCTTCCATTTCGAGTGGAGTTGAAAAAATCGAAACATCCTCATCACCCTTTGGGCACGTTTTTTTCGGACGGAGTTAACTCAATCGTCAGAAACGCACACAGTCGTTTAAGCAGCACTTCAACTTCCGCCGTAAAAATCTTTAACTGCCAAATGATTGATAATTGTCCCGCCGTCATCTCGAGAAGCTAACAAGAAATTAATCTACTCTCTCGATGGGTCTTACTTTTGCCCCATTCATTTAGTAACACCTTCGTATAAGGATAGAAACAACCTCGGGGGTATAATCTCCAGTCATTAGGTTCCCATCGAGAAAGGCGAGGGGATTTTTTGCGCAACTCTTTTTTCCTCTCTCCCGTTCAGTTAACGAAGCTTTGTGAACCTTCGCCATATTTAGGGAGACGGTTTGTTACGGCCGGCGGTTGAAAAAATATGGAGACCTCTACAGGTTCTTTTGAAATTGCTTTCCCCAAGAAAAGAAACAGGATTATGGACACGAGCTATTGCATATGCCTGTCTTTGTGTGTCTGGGTATAAAGGAGTTTAATCGTTATATTTTTTTTTCTTCAGGCGACTTGCCAAGGAAGGATACAGTTATTCTTATCAAGAGACATCTCATTTGGCTCTAGATGTTGATTTTAATGAAGCTTTCTTAAAATTGCTTTTAATTAAATTAATCACACTCTATGACAATTCTTTAATTGATGATTTTCGTACCCGAATCCCACTACCTTAACAGTAATAGATCAAACTTAGGCCCAGCTATTCTTTAAGGAAATTCAATTTCCGCATCTTGTTAATACACATATTATACACGTTCATAATAGTTTAAATTCGAGTGTATTTCACGCGAATCCATTGCTTTCTATCCTTCTTAATTAAAAACTTCGAAACGTAAGTAAATAGGCTTACCCACGTAAAGATTCTTCACAAGATATAAATGGTACTATAACAAATTCTCTGCAGACACTGATATAATTTTGAAACGTGTTTTGAAAAGACAATATTATGAATTTAACTATTAAGGGTTAACCATTAGGATTAACTATTAGAAACTGTTTAGGATTTCAGACATCTTTAGTAGTCTAGTCAAAGTTTTATTTTTAAGATGAGGCTGAATTAGGAAGTGTGTGATACTAAAGAATGTGGAGTCTAATTCCAGTCACTTCGTCAGGTATTGCTTAGGGCAGTGCCAGGCCGGATAGAACATTACTTGGAGGCCACTTTTAAGCGTGTGCATTTCAAGAAAATAACATTTTTCCAGGAATTCTCGCATTTCTCAAATTAATCATTCTCAATATATCTATGAATCATTACCTTGGATTGAATTAAGAGAAGGATGTGAAACTACAATGCAATGTAATTTATAAAGTCTTAATCACTTAAAAATCACTCATACTTCATGCCGCTATTACTCTTATGGTCCGGATGTAGTCGGCGGGCCTCATCTGGCCCGCGGGCCGTACTCTTTGCCATCTTTCAGTTTTCCCTGACATAGGCTGCAATTTCTCATAGTATGGTATGGTATCAAAAGGATGGAGTGATTTATCGTTAAGGTAGAGTAAACATCAGTTATACACGTAAATCATAATAACTTCACGCATATGGACCTCTTTTTACATCCTTGTATTTTGTTTGACCTCCTTTCCTATATTTAATTTTCATTAAAGCCACTGCTGCGCTTAACTCTTACATTTGTTAATAGATCGGTAAATTCCAAATAAATGTTAGGTAAGAACCTTAAGACAAGCACTGGAATTTAGGCTTCCATTGCCGGTTAGGATGCGATTGCTTGATAAATTCAGAGAAAGTACTTTTGCGGAAGACGTGATCGGTATTATGCGCCCCCCTTCTGCTACTTCGGCCGATCAAAAATGAGCGTAAAATAAGAGAAATAGATGCGAGAACAAGTCATTTTAGGGACTCATTCTTTCCGCGAACGATACGCGACAGCAGTAAGCTGATGAGGTAACTCGAACGGTTGGTGATTACAACCCCTCGCACACGCGAAAGGCGGCTTGCAGGGTAATAATGTAGATATAGATGTAGATAAAGTTATTTAACATTATATTGTTAATAAAGTTGCTTAAAGGATTAAGTTGGGTTCCCGGATAGCCTAGTGGGCAACGCGTTCGATTTGGTTGAAAACGGTCTCGGATTTGATTCCCGGCGGAGGACTACGTGCGAAATGACCTTAGTTGTCCAAGCATTTTTTTTAATACCACAACTAACATTAGAATTATGTTGAGATGATCAGGAAGTAAAACTTTGAACTCGATGAATAATGAACGCACCCAAGGTGCCATAAGTTCATCAGTTGAGGTCACTTATGTTAACTGTTGCCCAAGACAAAGAGATATCCCTAAGAAATTTCCAACCGTGGGATCGATGGATGAAGCGAGCCTAGTTATTATTACATTATTATTATTATTATATACAAAGCCGTCGCAGATAGACTTGTGTCTGGTGGCGACGTTCATAAAGTACAACGTTATACATTACAACTGCTTCACAATATAAGCCCACTATATACTATGAACACAATACAAAAATAAATTCATATATAATACAGTGTCAATGAATAAAAACATAAATGAATTACCACCCATCCACAATATCAACACATTACATCAACTACTATAATTAAAATACATCATTAAGATATTTACAATGTATCCAGTATAGTACTACGCTAACTAACATCAACTACATTAATTTTATGTACAGAATTAATTGTCACGCAAGACTTTTCAGGGTTCCTGATAGGCCTTCACGGCTACCGTAGCGGCCACGGGGCCCACGAAGTCCCCACCGCACATCGGTATGTACACCGTACTAGTTATCCCTAGAATACGATTTGTTAAGGACTTTCTAAAAATCAGATACTACGCGATAAAAATTTCACCGAATCACATACATTTCCCATCAAGAAAGGCAATGTGGAGGATTGGAACAGTTTCCTAAAGGGCGAATGGTGAGTCACAATCGGTTAGAGACAGGCGATGATTTAAAAGAGTTAAAAAGAGTGCGAGCGGACTTTTTTAGGCCGATCACGTCCGAGATTAGCAGGTGACAAGGAGGTCGGACCGAGATGGGGCGTTCCTCATTACGAAAATGGATCCAAAAAGGAGATTCCCTTTAGTATTTGCATATTCACGACAGGTTGGATAGCTTTTCGTGCCGTCAAACCATTGTTGGAAGTTGTTAGAAGGAGGCTGTTGATCAGAGAGCTCCCTCCAATTAAAACTGCTCCAATGGACTTTGAATCGGACGCCGCGAAAGAAAGGGTCGACGTTTCTCTACGAGCAAATTTATGGAGTTCGCATAAAAGTAAATTGAGGTGTATAATTAATAGGAACGTAAGGCGCCTTGAGCTTTCTACGGAGAAGAGGGATGTACTTTAACGCTAGACAATTTTCTCGTCGATTTCGTAAAAGGAATACGACCCCATTTAACATATGAAGGCTACATCTGCCTCATTCAAAATACCGCTCTTTGGAAATGCATTTACTGCTGTGGTCATTGTAAATATCTAAAATGTTACCAATATTAATACATATATTGTAAATGATTGAAAAGAGAGTATTGGAATCTTAACGGAAGGTAACACTTCTCTTTTGAATGCAAGAAAATTTAATTACTTTGGCGTAAGCATTAATCATAGTCTCATCTATTTTCGGTATCGAAGATTAGATGTTTCTTAATGTAGTGTGGTTTGAATCAATAAGGCAGGCCGCGGAAACACCAACCTGTGTCGATTAATCAGAATCACGTCAGGGACACGAATTAGAAGTGACCGAGGCCTCGAATCATCTTCAGGTCGAAACCTGGGTCTTTTTAATCTTGTCCTTAGGTGTGGTATAGTTTCTGAGTTCTTTCTCGCTTTATCTCTTCAAATAGAAAGAAAATAGGCTCGAAATATTTCAGGAATCGAGTTTTCGAAAAATCGAAAATATCAAACACCTGCGATGTTTATCCAATGTAAGTTATTCATTGATCTCCTCACCGTTTTAGAAAGGAAGAAATAGATTTCCTCAGAGAGATATAACAATCAGTCAACTCCACATATATTATAATCTTTATAAATAAATCGTCCTTTGGACTGCTGTGTTTTTATTTACTTAATTATGTTTGGCTTCCACTAGTGGTTGCGATATCATTTACTCCTGACCCGTTCCAAGATAATGACTGACTCAGCTAATAGTGGCTCAGAGAATACATCGAATTGAAAAGCCTTGATTCAGTCTGAGTGACTTAAGTAAGTAAGCAATAAGTGTTGATATTTATTGAATAATATTTATGAATTGTTTTGAATATTGAATGATATTTATTTAGAAGTTTTCTAATAATTACCTTACAAGAAATTCTCTTAAAGCAACAATGTTACAATCATTATTGACTTTCTTGAGAAAGTCGTTTTGTACTTAAGCATTCTTAAATTTGAAACTTGTCTAATGACATGTGGATTATGGTCACTATTACATCTGTTTACATAAGTAGTCTTGTACTATGAAAAGAATAAGAAATATTTTCATAATGAATAGCTACCACAAAGTCGAGGCCGAAGTAGTGGATTTAGTCTTGTACTCTTTTATACATCATTTTATGCACTAAATGTAATACACGTAAAGAAATTCTTTCCTTAATTGTTATCCACTGAAGGGAATTTAGCATGAATTTAATTGGAGTGTATTTTCCACATCTTAGAATAACTCTCATTGTCTAATTTTGCAACTTCTGCAGTTTTTTTATATCATTATTACGGACTATATATAGAACTGATTAGCAATAATCAAAAGAAGAAGAAAAAAGCACATAATTTGTGAAAAGAGTAATGATTATGGAATGTAAGAAGGGAAAGACCGTCAAAATAAGTGAATTCTTCCTTTTAGTAGTCTAATCTAAATTTGCATCGATCGAATCAGCCGATTCGATCGATGCAATTCGAAACCATCAGAGCGACTTTAGAAGAGCGGAGTTCATCATGAGGATGACATTATAAATGCAAAAGTGGTGCAACTTCATGTCGCCTACCGTCGCCTGCTTCCCCTTTGTCATAGGCTCGTGCACTTTCCCGCTATTCGCAAAAAACGCCATCTCGAGAAATAGGTGAAAGTTGTTTTCTCAGTATCGGCGAACAGCTTCTATTCTGGAAACGAAGCGACGCGATTGAGAAAAAACAAATGACGAATGCGACCACCTGTAGAGGAACTACTTCGGCAGCACCATTTCCCGACACGCGCATGTTTGAAACTGCATAGAACCAAATCATCATAAGTCGTCTACCTTTCGGTAGGTTAATGTGCTCTAATATTCTCCACTAATCGCCATTTCCTTCACCACCCGGTAACCCACCCCAACCTTTATGCAGTCTAAATACTTTTTTCTTTGTCTCTGCTTTTTCCTTTGTATTCTTCCCTCAATAATATTCTTTAACAATCCCTCTCCCCTCAATATTTGGCCCACCCATTTCCTTTGCTGACGCTTAATCACTTCGATTAAAGCCCTCTTTTCTCCAACCATCTCTAGTACTTCTGTGTTTTTCCATTTACCAAAGTTACCCTTTCCCTTTCTAGGCCATACCTAAATTCTCCACATCAAGGATTTACCAACATTTTCCTGATACTTTTATGAAGACCTCTATTCATCAGTTCGCTTCACTGCTTCCTTAGTCATTGTTTTTTGAACCTCATCTCTACACCTCCCATCTCAAGATAGAACACTACCCAAGTAAGAGAAACTATCTTCCTTTTCTAGTTTTACACTACCTACTCTGATCCTTAACTTTATTTCCTTTGGTGAATCACATAGCATTAATTTCTCTTACTTTTATTTTCATGCCAAATTCCCTTGCTTTATCGTTTGAAGCAGAGTTTCCCAAACTTTTCCACCGGCGGAACACTTTATCAATTCTATGATATCAGCGGAACACCTAGGTTACTTTTTCTTAATTCAAAACTGTAATTCATACAAGAATTATCATTCTTCGTAAGTTTCCGCGGAACACTTAAAAGCTCTTCGTGGAACACCAGTGTTCTTTGGGAAACCCTGGTTTAAAGCATTTACCAGTATTAGTAAACCCCTTTCGGAATCGCACACAATAGTTTTTTCGTCTGCATATTTTACGGGCTTAACTACTTCCCCTCCAACTTTCAATAGACTCCTTTGTCTATTTCTTTCCAAGCTTCATTAACCATTTCCTCTGCATATATATTAAAAAGCCATGGCGATAAGTGGCAGCCTTGTCTTACCCCTCTCCCTAACTCTGCCCATTCCGACTCCCCCTCAGTTATTCTAACTCGCGTTGTTTGATTTAAGTACAAATTTTGCACCAAACGCCTAACTTTCCAACCCAATTTTCTTTAAAATTCTCATTAGTTTCAGCCATTGGACTCTATCGAAAGCCTTTTCAAAATCGACAAAACATGCACATACATCCCTTTTAAATTCCAGGCTTCGTTCTACTAGTACCCTCACTACCCCGATTGCATCCCTCGTTCCTTTCCCTTACTGAAAATCGAACTGGTCTTCTCCGATTTTCCCCTTAATTTTTCCTTCAATCCTTTTATTCAAAAGCCTTAAAATAACTTTTGCCGCAAGAGATAGTAAACTTCTTCTACGATAGTCCCGGCATTACTTAGTAGCTTTATTCTTTTTCTCTAGTGGAATCAGAATCGTCTTAGTAAAAGCCTCTGGCCACTTCCATTATCATAAACATTCGTACATAAATCATAGAAATATTTATTATCTATATATATTCCAAATATTCTCACATGCTTTAAATTTCTAATCAACCCAATTTAATCTGACCCAAACATCTTTGGAAAATACTATAACCAATTATCCCAGCATCCGAGGATTTTTCAGAATAGCTTACTAAACTAAATACCCAGGAATGATGAATTACTCTACTGAATTTAGATTTGTTGGTATGTTTTAAAGGAAATATTTTCTACAAGAGCAATACTGCGGCTGATGTTTTAGAGGTGGTTTTATAAGGAAATGTATGGCAACTACTTTATAGTTATACTATCATACCTGTAGCAAATTTATGGTTTACAAGTAATGTGGAAAATTTTTCGAAAAGATAAAATTTCTCACAAACTTAATGTTGCTAAGCAACAATTTTATGACAAAAGAACCTAATCCTTTTAAGGGATATTGAAATGTATCCAATATCACTTTGGTGTCTTGAAACAACGCTCTAGTCTCATAATACTTCCAAAGTGGAGTGTCTACATGTAACACTCGACAAATGTCAATTATGACTGAAAGTGTGTATCCAATAACCGGATCCTGAGAGGCGATGCTTATAGAGGTTTTGCTCTCCGAGAGTGAAGAAACGCCCACTAAGAGATCGTTTTCGATCTTCAAATGCATGTTACGGTAACGAAGAGGTGAATAATATCCTTTTCCTTTTAACAACTGACGAGGAAAACCCCTGACAAGGGAAGTTCCTTGGCCAGCTCTCGATCAAACATTCCATTACTAATGGGGCTGTCACAATGCCTTTTCAATTAGTAGATAGCGAAATACGAGCAATACAATAAGTTATGAAAATAACGCCACCATTTGTGTGTACCTTTATGTTCCTGACAATAATGAATCAGTGTGCTTCATAATTAAATATACCCATAACACTTGTTTCACTCCCTAAATGTGCCCTAAAATCAGCGTCTTATGCGCTGAGGGTTTAACTTCGTCTTCTAAGACGCAACCTCATTCGCCGGGAAAAATTCAATTAAATATTTTTCCTACGTCAGGCATAGAAAATAATTGTCTTTTTTACAAATTTCGATAGTAAAATATCGTGCTTTTAATACTTAACACCTTTAATATAACAGATCCGTTTTCTATGTATACGGTGTTATCATTAAAATAAGTACTTCGATCCTTTCTGTCTGATTTTTCGTAACCTGATGAATCACAGTGCGTCTTCTAGGTTGGGAAATACGGGGAATTCTTATTTGATTAGATTGCGATAAAGAGATTGAATTATCTCAAGCAGGTCATACTTTAATAAGATGGTAAAGAAATAAAACTTAGTATGTTCCAAAGCAGAGTAATATATTTAATAACTCATCCTAAGTACTTTTCTTCATCAGGAAACAAAAGTAATTAGACCTCAAAGGAATAACAAGTGTGAAAAATAGCGACACGACTAGGACTCGAACCCAGGTCTCCCACTTTCCGGGCAGGTATTCTAACCACTGAACTACCGTGCCGCGTCTCTCTCACNAAGAATATATTTATTTATACAAATACACCACAACATATACAGACAGACGACCCGGGTTTCGATGCATGGCATCGTCTTTAGGTGATATTCATCACCTGAAGATGATGGACATCACCTAAAACTTTAACTTTTAACTTTTTTGAGAATATAGAATTATTTACAGTGGCTTTGATATCATTGTACAAAAGTTAACATCTAGAACTATGCAAATCAGAAAAAATAGCTCGATTTTATAAAGCGCATCGTTGGTAGATACGATGGAACGGTTAGAGCTATTTCACCTTAGTTAGGCCCTATTTGGAATATGTGGCGAGTAAATGGGACCCAGCGGATGAAACGAATGCTCGCGAACTCGAGAAAGTGCAGCGCAAGGCGATACGATTTTTTCAAAGAGCTACTAAAAGAAAGCGTTACGTAAATGCTCTAAGGCGCAGGTTGGTAATCCTCGAAAGAAAATAGATTAGAAGCTAGCTACGATTGCTTGACACATGCAGAGAAAGTACGTTTGCGGAAGACGCAATTGGTATTATGCAACCCCATTCTGCTACTTCGGCCGATCCGAAAAGGAGCGTAAAATAAGAGAAATAGATGCGAGGACAAGTCGTTTTAGGGACTCATTTTTTCCGCGAACGATACACGATAATAAAAAGATAAAGGGGTTACTCGAATGCTTGATGTTTACACCCCCTGCCACACGCCGAGAGGCGGCTTGCAGGGCATTTATGTAAGTGTAGATGTTTCCATTTTTTCGTGATATTTTTAGAGAAATTCTCTGTCATCAAGATTTACGTGTTTGAAATGATGTCATCCGTTCAAATATTAGGTAAAGGAATGAATATATTTTACTCATGTCTATCTATATGCAGCAAGCAAAATATATGGAAAAAGAAATTGATGTAAGAGTAATGAAAACATGCAAAAACAGGATAATCTCCCCAGCAATTCGGATAGAACTGTGTCGTGTAGCACGGTTGACTATACTCCGATCACCTATTTTCAATAATTTATTGCAGCGAAACTAAAGCTTAATCATTCGCACGAACTCCGTTACGCCTTTTCATTACTCCACTTCCTCTAGTACTGCAAACTTTTTATCAAAATCCCCGGACAAAAGTGAAAATTACTGCTTGTGAGATGTGTCGGAGGAGGTCGACCTTTAGGCGATCCGAGGAGCCTGAAAGTTCGCAAAACGTCTTCGCGGGAACGACAGAATATGAAAGTATGCTTGGATTTCATGCAATGTGAAGTTGATGATGATGATGAATGATATAGCACACTGCCTGACCCTAAGGATTTGCTTCTTGCTGTGCTCAGGTTAAGTGGAGGATTATAGTGAATTCGGTTTAGTGGCGTGAAGATCGGAATTGTCCGTGGATTGGGATGGTTCCCGGTTGCATGATTGCGTCCATTTCCGATGTCTTTTGATATAAAAGTCCTGACTGGAAGTGGTTTATGAGATTCCAATGCGTTGATGAGCAATTATCGAAGCGGGGAAAGTGGGAGAACATCAATTCAACGCGATCGAATTTCGATCACGAGAAGACGACTAAAATTGCGTAAAAATAGGTTGCAAATGAAACTATTATGAAGTAAGATAAGGATGGTGAGTAGTCATTTGTAAAATAAATATACGGGATGCAAAATATCGCGAGGAAGCACGCAATAGACTGAATACGGGAGCTTCTTAAAAACAGGTCCGCTTGTCTAAGAGTCTATTATGAACGTGATGTCACGAATAATTTCGTTTGTTTTCTTCAGAGTGTTTCAACATTTTAATCTGTCATTTACAATACCTTGTAATAGTTTGGTTTTTGTTATCTTGTTAGTGTCAGGACATACAATGGGTTAGACGGAAGATTTTGTAGTCTCAATTTATACGAAAATAAAGACGTTATTGAAAGAAAAGAAAGTTGGAACATGGCTGTTAATGAATGATGCACTGGAAAGTCCCAAAATGGAATTCCCCAATTTGAGACCTCCCATAAATCGGTAATCCGGAGCTTCCTGTTTGTCTTGAAATGCGAGTTTCGCCTGCATAAGTGCAGCTGACGGAGTGTTTTAAACCTCTAAAGGCGTTATTAATTAATTCATTATTATATTTACTATATTATCCATTGTTATTTTGAATTCATAATACAATTACTATAAAGATCACTACTTTTTCATTAATTGAGTCCTTAATTCTGTAAACTACCAAATTCTATTAACTCTCTCAATTTTTTGCAAGAATTTGATATGAGGAGAGATATAATGAGAAGGTCGTTACCGAGATCAGTTTTGCTTGTCAATTCGTACCTTGAAGGCCTTCCGGAACTTGTGGGACATGATGTTGTAGAGCAATGGGTTGACAGTGGTAGATAAGTAATAGAGGACTCCGGAGACGTAGGTGAGCGTCTGATAGGCCGTGATCACATTTGTTTCATCTCGTTTACCGTAGATGGCTAGAAGTCTCTGGGCGTGGAACGGAGCCCAGCATATGAAGAAGGCTACCACCACCGCAGCTATAAATGAAAGTAGAAATTATTTATACTGACTGATCGACTAGGTTTCGTTTCATAAACTAAAATTCTTATAAAGACAACCACCGCTAGAAAAGAGATAATAAAGACATTTCATAATTAGGCGTTTGCCTAAGAATAATCTCTAAGAGCAACGAACATGAAAAAAGTATGACAGGACCCGGACTCGAAGACGGTTCTTTCTCTTGTAACTAGTTGAGCTATTTTGCCATAGTATTACTACTAAATACATCTTTGCCAGCAAGATCTCCCAAAAGGGAATAATGATAATAAATTTATTTATCCAAAGACATAAATAAGCATATATGGGAATCGTCAAAAACAAAATTTTACAAGTTTAACCAGTATAATATAATCAAATTTGAAGCACAGCTACGTTGATCATTATTAAGTCAATACAATAATAATTACAACACCACAAATGCACCAGAACTACAACACTTATTGAGAATTACACATTTCACTCCTACAACACATCAGAAATGCCCTTCATTAAAAACCTTCATTATAATCTTAATTGACATCATGCTCTTTCGTGTATTTAATCCTGGGAATATTCATCAGAACTATATCCACTATCAATCAAACCATACTGTAATAATATTTAGTTATCATAGACATACAAACGATATCGTCATACTTAAGAGAAATATACGTATACAATAACGGATACATTTATAAAATAAATTAATGTCCTTCGTGCTTGACGGGGGTGTTCACTTGTAATGATAATAGCACGACTTTTTAAGGCGCAATTGAGACTACCAAGGCCCTTCGTCATATAAAGTTACTAGCTGAAGTGCCCGTTGATTCTCAACGGGGAAAATTGATGTCGGATTCAATATAGCACACCAATTTGTGCGTAAGAGAAAATAACACCTCGCGTCTTAGTTTAGTCCAATGGAACAGGTTATTGAAAACAAAAATGTTCTAATCAAAGTTCGAAGCCGAAATCTACAATCAACAATAAGANTATATTATATCAATTAAATTTAGTAGCTATTACAATACTTGATGATTATACATTACTTAGCAATGAAAAATAACAAAATGTTATGGCATGATAGTTTGCTTTAGGAGCCGGCAAGTGGATGGTAAGGGTTCGAGCCGCAATCCTGTCAGACTTTTTTCATATCCTCTGTTCATATCAGTAGACAGTAGTCATGACTGTACCCTTGTGAAATTTATCTCCCTCCTCCAGCTCTTAAGGACAGCAGTCCACATGTGAATGTAAGAAAGGAACCTTCAGACTCATGTAATAGCCTTGAGCTTTTAATGCAACAAGCGTGCGTGGTACAGTATTTTTATAAGTTGCATCATTGTAATTTCCCAAAAAATTAAGAACCACATCTGTAACTCCCATGCTTATCTTTCTGTTACATTCATGGCATTATGGAATGACAGAAAAGTTGCCTACGTCCGGTCCTACAAAAACTTCCTCTTTCAATTTAGTCTCAGACAATTTTGGGATTTTGGAGACCGGTTATTTGAAACATTACTTATCTTTTGATAGAGATTTCAAGAACTGCTTCATAACACCCAGTTTGATGTGAATGAGAGTATTTTTTATACGAGCCAGGTTTTTGTGGAAGATTTTCTTTCACCTGGAGTAAGGGGTTTAGGCCATATCATTGGAATACCAAGCTAAAACATTCCTTTTTACCACAAGTCGAGATCTTTCGCATCTTCTGTACACCTGATGGGGAGCCCATTCCTTGTCTTGATCTCCATTTTTTAGTTTAAATAACGCAAAATATACGTTCTTTACAAAATCACTAATGCTCTTCTATTATTTTTAACATTATTCGCCACAAATGTAACAAAAGTTATCAGGAGAAATAACACTGCCTCAAAGTATAGTGCGCCATTATCAAATCCCGAACACTAACAGCTGTATTGAGCTAACACGCTTAATGCAAAACTACTTCTGGTGATTGAGCAAAGAACTTGTACAAACAGTTATTGAATATGGCACATCAAGGCGTTATAAATGTTGTTTTCCGTGCACCAACTACAACTTTTCCGAATAAACGAATGAAAGACGTCTTAGCGCGATTGACTTAAATCCCCTCAACTATTCACTCTGTGCCCATTCATCCACACTCCTTATTGCCTTCAATTGTATCCTTATCTTATACTCCTTACCAAGGTTGTAATTTCATCGTTGATTACAGAAATGTGCAATAATATATCGATTTAGCGCATAAGATTGTTTGTACAATGGTAGTTGCCGAAACAGTACACTCTTGATTTGCAAGAAAATCTGACGCGATGGCCTTTTTTAAGTAGTCTTTTCGTAATACTAATGATAACAAATGTTATACAGCTATAAGTAGTCAAAACATAGTCATGAGCTCATAAAATGTTTGGACAGTTACTTACTTGGAGGTACGTAGTCAAAGTTTAATTAGGTTTAACTGCATGCTGAAGATATAAAGAGCAAAGAAAAACAGACTTTTATATCCGAACAGTAGCAAGTGTTGGCAGTTTAAAACTTTTTCACGGATAAAAATGCAAACATTTCCTGTTGTTTCGGTTGAGGAATTGTTGTTGATGCTATAAAAATATAAATTATTTTTAGGATTGTCGAAGAACGTGTTTTCTTCAAAATAATGTAATAACTGTAATTTAAATCGCCAAACTAAGCCTATGTATCGGGTTTTCTGTCTCCAAATGGAGATTGGATAGAAGAAGAAGATACTTCAGAGAAACTATTTCACCCCTACTTCTGGGCTTAGGAACGGAATAGTTAGGTAGTGAGCTTTTAGAATAGTAGTAATGAGGGCTTTCAATTTAACTGTAATTGGTGTAAGCTTTGGATTTCACTGTAATTGGTAGGAAATAGCAAATAATTATGAGTATAACTGCACTCTATAAAAATATCTTGATTATAGATAGATAGAGAAATTTCACGGACACCAGCGAAAACAACTTTCTAATCCTTAAATTTCAACCTTAAAATAAGTTAATGGAAGAAAACTGAGCAAAACACCTATTATTGTAATAAAAATGCGTCTCCGGCGTTTTATCTTAAACTATTTCTATGGAAAGCATTCCTGGTAATGTTTTAGCAGTTTGATTCCACAAAACTCCCCGTTAATATTATAGAAAATTTCTATGTGGGGTTGCAATAATTTTTTTGTCGAATTTTCTTCGTGGAACATTTTAAACGGCTTTGCGACAAATAAAAATCTCATCTTGCTTCAATAGGGCGTTAAAGGGTGAGAGTGCTCAAAGGAACTAATTTGCTTTTCAAAAGGAATTTAATTATACTCATCAGTTTTAAGTGATGTTCGCTATCTATTTTTTGAAGCTGTTTTATGAAATTATCTTCAGAGGGATAAGGATTTGGAACAGTTACTGTACAGGTATCAAAATTTTTATTGTAGGTACTTACCAGTCATTTTAAATAAAATCGTTCCCTTAGTTGTACTGTACATTGTGATAGCTCTAAGAAACGGTAACGATAACCGTAGGAATATTTTGAAGTGGAATTGATTTCGATGAGTCAAACGACTTACATCGGTATCGTCAACTCTATTTAGTCGACAAGCACCCGTAAAACCGCTCTGAACTCGCTTTCGGAAACGAGGGAAGCATTTGTATCTCATTAAAGGAGCTACATCGGAACTTAAGCTATCGAAATAATAAATTGTGCTTACCTAGCATCTTTACCACGTGTTTGGTTGCCTTGGTTTGGGAGTTTTTCGAAAAGTTTTTGCGGCTCTCTCGATTGCAAGATCCACATCCATCCGTGGTCGGTAGGATTACGTCCCCAGTGGTCTCTTCACCAGGCAGTGAGTTGCGGATCGCGCTTCCTTCTCGATTCATCATGGTGGAGCGACGCAACTGCACTCCAATCAACATATAGAGAACAGAGATGAGAGTCATGGGTGTCAAGAAGAACAAGCAAGTAGATATCTCGAAAGCATGAGGAATCACCACTCTCTTCAATCCGCATACTCTGTACTCCTCTCCGAGTACGTGGCCGTCTGGAGACTTCTCGTAGACGACACCAAAGCCTAAGGCTTGTGGCACTGCCAGGCAAAGGGCCACTACCCACACTCCAATGATCAGCTTCACGGCCCTTGAAAGCCTCGAGAGAGTGTGAGAAAGGAATGGATGGCATATCGCCACGTACCTTTCTACCGTGAAAGCCGTGATGGTGAGCACCGTCGCGTTTGCGGACGTTTCAGCCGCAAAACCTGTGGCAATGCAAACGTATTCCCCAAATACATATGGGTAATTGGACCAGATGTAGCACATCTCGGGAGGGAGGCCAGAGACGAGTAGAAGGAGGTCCGAGATAGCGAGACTGAAAAGGTAGTAATTGGTAGCGGTGTGCATGGAGCGGTTGCGAGCAATTACCACGCACGTGCTGACATTTCCTATTATCCCAGAAATGAATATTAGGGCGTATATGATGGTCATGGGAATTACCACAGATAGGGAGTCTCTTTTTGGACCCCACTTGCTGGTTGCGTTTTGATTCATCGGAATTGTAGCTGAGAGGGTAGGATGGGATTCATCTTCAGAGTCTTCTGGAATAGCAGTAGTTGTCTCCTCTGCGACTTTATCACCCGTCTTGGTAAAAAAGTCCGTCGGGATGGTACGGGCTTCTATCAAGACGACTGCGGAAGCTGATGCCACCCTGAACATCAGTCGACTATACATGTTGGATGAACTATATTGCACACCTTATGTAAGTTGATTTACCGTCTGTAAGTCCGCCGTGTTAAAGACATGACTGATTTCGTCTCTGCCCATTCCTCATTAGGGAGTGACTGGAAATAAAACTAATTTCTCGTTGGTGGGCCTGAAATAAAAGTAAAGAAATTGCATGTTGAGTTCTATATAAAATAAAGGTAAGCATGTTAGTGGCTAGGGAGTAAATTTGTAACTTCCATATCTAAGAGTTGGTAGGAGAGGGAATAACCGAATGGAAATAATCGAGTAATTCGATCTTTTGCATCCATCGAATTATTTTAATGAAACGTTTCGGTATTTTATTGCTATTGTACATAAACCTTACAAGTAGAACAATGTTCCGGTGGCAAGGAATCAACAAACACCCGTATTTAAAAATACCCTAATAAAAAAATAAAACAATAAATACCATAGTAACACAATGAGGGAAGCAGATACACTAAAACCCTTGTCGATAACACAAAATAAATACAGTTTTTACGTGAGAAAGTAATGTAATTCTCCCAAACCTAGCCTACTAGTAGTTGCCCAATTAATGCAGCTTCTTTCAGCTTCGCCTTAAATGTACGCACTGGCGGAGAAAAAGGCTCGAACATTTCTGCGGTAAGTTCCTACGTTCCATTGGTCTGTGGTCCTATTAAAAAATGAATATTTAGCCGTATTGGTAAGTTGAGGAAGAGGTTCAATTTTATATACGTGGTCATTTCTGCTCAAGTAGGAGGAGTTCCTTATCCTAACTGCCCATGCTGGATTGCCAGTGTAGACGTTTTATAGGCTTCCCAACCCTAAGAATTTCCTTTTGCCTTCTAAAGATTCCCAAGATAGCTTTTTCAAAATTTCCGTTACAAATGCAGATCTTTCAGAATTATTCTGAACATATCGTACTGCTGTTCTCTACACCATCTTAACTTCTTTAATCAGTCGGACTGCTTGTGGATTCCAAGCTGTTCTGCTGTATTCGAATACTGGTAAATTTGTTTATGTCAATATCATCAGTGAGTCAACCGAATGAATTTATTCGATGTTTCACTCGTTCAGACGCATTCTAGCGGAGAGGAGAATTCGGGTGCATTGCATAGTCCAATTTAGGGAAAGTCCTTTATAAAGAGATATGATACCGATGAAGATTTCCATGACTGCCAATCCTAAACTAATTATACGTTCATTTCAAGCAAATGTGAGAATCGTCCGTAATATATAATAAATATTAAAGAATCTGAAAGTTTAAAAGTTTAAAAATATTACAATTATATTATATATTGCAGTCATTTAGTAATAATATTAATGGAAATCGCTTCTACGCAGGGGCACGAAGCGTTCAATTGCATGTAAGCGCCCGAGAAACCCAATTTAGCTGTGTAACAAATACGCAGAGATTGACCAACTACATTTCTTAGATCTTTTCTCACCTCTTGAGTCGAATCCTTACACTTGAGAATAACAGCAAAATTAGCGTCTGCTGCATAGATGGAGAAAATAGTTTTTTTGTGAATCCCAACTTTCATCTGATATTTCTATCATTGACTTTTCAAAACTGAAAGTAGAAGCAATTATTTCCAACAAAATCCAGCTTTTGTCTGAACAAATGAAACTGATTTCGTGTCATAAAAATTCTTAAATTTAATTTCCTCCTTGATTATGATAATGTAAAAGAATAAATAT
>KZ308510.1:636753-650728 GCA_000376725.2 Ladona fulva
AGAGCAAAATTTGAAGTCATGGAACCTGCATTTGCGAATCGAACTCGTATAAAGATTTGTTTCGAAACGGAGGAATGTATAATAGCCATGTATTTCATTTATTTTATTAATACAAAACCATAAACTATTCGCCCCACAAAATATATTAGGAAATTCCTTTCGCGTATTCAAAATTGCTTCGGAGATGGAACGTTATTACCTTTCGATCAATACATAAAAGTATAGCAAACGCTCTATGATCGTATGCCGTTGGATGTTTCGTTCTAAAATGAAATGTTTTCCAATAAATTATGAACAGGAGGAGGGGGACGGGGGAAAGTTCACGTAAATAATAACTCTCCTATTCTTGCGCAATTCCACTGGTTTAGAGACATTCTTACTTTTCACACCTTCTCTCTCAGACGTCGAACTGAGATATTCTCTCGGGTCAGATCTAACTCATTTTCTCATCCACTTGGTCTTACTCTCCCTTTTAAACCACTTCTTACTTGGTATGTACTATATTTGTTATCTCGCTTTGATTTTTCCTATTCATGCGATCTAACGCGGAATGTCCTTCCCCCCATTCATTCATTCTTTCCCCAGACCTTACTGACGCTATTATATTTTATACTAACTTTCTGGACAACTATCTTTTAATACTTAACCACATGTTACCTACCACCCTTCTACCGGCGCTTCCCCCGTCCTCCTCCTCCTGTTCATAATTTATTGGATAAATGTTCCATTTTGGAAGGCAACATCCAACAGTACATTATACTAACCATTCATACAAAATGTCTACTATTTTCGTTTCTGATTTTATTATATCTTGTGCCTTTTAGACGCCTTTCTCTTGACGAGTTACTAGATATCTGAAAAACTTCTTTTTTGATCACGTTATATCTGGGCTTCTATTGTGCAGAATTCAGATATTTTTCTCCGGGAAACTTCTATTAATTTTTCGGTAATAGGGATTTTGTAATGCATTCTTATAATTTTTCGCTCCCAATACTTGACGAATAAACACGTAAACAATATTTTAGAATACTGCCGAGAAAATTTAATATGCTGAATGTTTTAAAGTATATATTTTGGATGGGATGCTGCGGAAGACTCTTTTGAGAGGCGTTTGAATGTTTAAATAATAAAGTTTTGTTAAATTCGCTGCAATCGTTTCCGAGATAGGAAATATGTGCTATCTTTCAGAATAATAAAAAGTTGTTCCCCCTTTCAATATACTGCAATGAGCAATTACCATTTATTTTACTAAACTATCGAAACATAAGCACCAAAGAATTTCATCCAACAACATGATCTAACAAGGGGAGTACCACCTCTGTGGTAAACGGATTCGCGCGAGACTTTCAGGGTATGTTCCTGTCTCAAAAATAATAGACACGTGTGCGACATTTGACACAACTAGGCCTTTTTTAACGCAAAATTAGCAACTGAAAACCGGAGTTAGACGACCATGCCACACACGTGCATCACCATGAAGATCGCGAAACTTTCCTCGTAAAAAAATTATTTCTCCCATTTTTTTACAAATAACTTACTTTACTTTAATTAAATTTCATCTCCCTACACTCCAAACATTATTTACCTTTTCCGTCAACATTTATTCAAATATATGTTAGGTCGGATCTACAGTATGTAATATAGCTACATATAGAATTAGAATTCTTAGCCTAAACCACAAGTGTCACTGACTTGGCTCCTTTATGTCCTACGAGCCCCAATGGGAAACCACATCAATAGTGAGATATTCATCCTAGACATTATAAGTTCGATCGTCTTTTTGTGCTTTTTTGGCAATGCTCTCATGAGTAAACTTCATACTGATCTTTCAATCCTCCCTCCATTACATATACTCCTAATCGTCATTAATACTCTTATTCTTATTTCCTAATAATTCCCCTACACTCTTTCTGCCGTTCCCCCTTTTTTCCTCTCCTTTAACATACAATTACGTCAACTTCACCTTGACTTATTTCATTTCCGTCTCTCTCTTTTACAGCAGCTATTCATACGCCGATTAGTTCCGCTCCTCTTGTTGCTTTATTCTTTAAGAACTCCAACTTTTCCTCGATTCCTCCGACATTCCTCACACTTAGGCCCCAAATCTTCCGTCGCCTAGCTCTTCCAATATTCACCACAAAAATACTTTTCCTAATCTTTCCTCAATCACCTTGCTTTTAATACATCCCCTACTACGTAATCCATAACCCAGCTTTACTTACGCTGGTACACATCTGGGACTCCTCCTATGACCACGATTCCACCATTCTAGGGGTTAAGTTGAAATTAATGGCCGGTAAAGCAATTTTAAGCTTCTCGTTAAATGAGGATAGTACAGTCCCATGTTTAATGCGGGCGAAACTGATGTGATACTGGGTACCACTTACATTTGTGTAGTAAATAAATGAAGTTTATATACCACCGTGATAGAAACTTAAAACTCTCTTCTTCCATCTTAATTAACGAGGTGACTTTTTAATTTAGATATTAAAACCCTAAGTGAAGCATAGAAATAGCGTGCATGGTAGAGTAAGACTTGCGCAGAAATACAGACAGTTATTACTACTTAAATGATATCAAATACGTTACAATGATAAAACCAAACGCAAATAATAATAAATCAAGCATAAAATACACACTATAACTCTTTAAAAGCTATAATAGTGCAGGAAAAAATAAAAAAATATAAAACTGTTTGTTATTAAAGATAACTTTTGTTAATTTGAATGACACTTTTCGAAGTAAATCAGATGCACTAAGATAGCAAATCGTAATATTGCACTGACTTGGCTCTTGGCGATTCGCTAGACACTGTTATATCATAGAAGTCATCGCAAGCTTGAAAGTACTTGTCATCTCGTTCCCGATTTTGCTTAAAATAGGAAAAATGGGCGAAAAAGTCCGCACAATTTTCGTGGTATTTTTTATCTCATCAATCGAGAAATTTCTTGAAAGTGCCAATTGATAGAGATGATGTCATCTTAAATAGAGATAAATTCGCGAGAGAGAGACAACGTATGGCGCTCCACGAAGGCGGGATATCGACTTGGCAGGATTATATATCTTTCCGATGTCATCCAAATATCATTTATTTTCTCATTCGTCGTTTCCTCTCCTCTATTACTTCTGCGTCTATTCCTTTGATATTTAAATTCATCTGAGAGACGGATGTGGGCCAAGATCATAAACACTGAAGCTGAGTTGAGGCTCAATTTTTTAATTGCTAACGAATAGTAATATTTGTCCACTGTAATATAAACTTTATGAAGAAAAGTTTAATATTTAAATAATCTTGTTTGTTAATCCTATTTCAATTTTTTTTTGCTATATTAAGGTAGTTACATGGTTATGGTCTTCCCTGTTATTATTATAATATTTAGTAGTCTGTGATACATGCATAAATTTACATGCTACAGTGCCTAAAATAATTCAAGCATCTTAAAAACCATAAGGGTCTAAGGTGACAAGTGATAATTTTTTAATAGGACCACATCTCAGGTGGAAGGCATATCACAACTGATGTGACAGTTTAGCAAGCCAACCTATTGTCCACGAAGAAACGTCTATATTTCTGATTTCTTCTATTGTAGTATCGATGCTTAGATATACTAAGGTAAGGTATGCTTAGACAGCCGTGGTAAATATGAAAAAAATAATATTAATCGCAGCTATCCTAAGTAATGCGTGTCATTATGTCGGTGAGTAAATTATGTTACTGAGAGAACTGATAATACGTGATCTTTTGAAACAACCTCGTCACTCGTCAAACAGTATATTTAGACATAGGTGACTGCAACACGGTATGACGAGAAAAGAGATCTTTAGTTTATGCATAGGCATTGCAAAATATCAAAAGTGACCTTGTTTTCGACTCTAGGTCGCTCGGAATGCTCTTCAATTATAAATCGTAGGGAAACATGGAATAAGCGAACCTAGAATCTTTCGCTGTCAACCTGGATGGCACCGGGGGCCCTAAAACATACTAAACGGCTGAATGACAAGCTTTTATTGTACTATGAAAGTGATATAAATCACGACTATGGTTTTGTAGCGAATCTATACCGTCAGATGAAAGCATGAACAAAAATTCCAAAATATTTACAGAAAGTAAGCAAAAGACATAAAAATCATTGGGAAAAGGAGAGGGAAGAAGATGAAAATCATTGGTGGGAAGGAGGAGGATTGGTAAAAATGGGGGAATGAAGTAGTAGTAGCATTTTCAAAAGTGCTTCGACTGCTTTTGGTCATTTCGCACGTAATTACCACCGGGAATCGAACCCGGGACCGCTTTCACCAAGTTCGAACGCGTTGCCCACCTTGTTATCCGGGAGCCCATGGGGGAATGAAGGAGTAGGAAGTGGTAGAAGGTGATGATGAAGAGAAGATGTGATGAAGGAAGAGATGATAGCTTGCAATATACCCCATTTTGTATTAGTGAATACCACGAAGTGAAACTGGAGTCGGGGTTGTAAATAGGATCTAGTCTCGAAATTTTAAAGTATATGCATCGCAAATATGGCAAACGAATGTAATATTCTCCAGCTTCAAATTTTTTTATTTTACAATACCAAAATAACTGTAATGGTGGATTGTATCATTTTCTCATGATCTTAAGTTAACTGTACGACCATTATTTCTACTTAGTTATTTGCTTTCTACTCATATATTAAATTGTTCAAGTTCCTAGGTGATGCGCTTTTCCAAATCGAAGATAACTTGAAAGTTTTCAAAAACCTATCGCTCCATTAAATATTTTTTTAAATGAGGAAGTTTGTTAGGCACTTAATTACACGATTCTAATTAAATATAACTGGAGTGAGCTACAGTTAGTTGAGGATTACTTACTTGATTAATTATCCATTAAGACTTTGGTTTTCGACTTTTCTGCTAAGGAATGATCAAATGACCTTTGATGAATGCAAAGCATAGAATCCATCACACTGCTTTCAATCGGTGATTTGCAGGAAATACGAATTTTTAGGTTGAAATAATAATCCTGATATAAAAATAGAAATGTTTCCTTCCTGTTTTCCTCAAGATCATTTGTCTTATCATCGTCTTTCTTCGTAATTATGTGCATTTTACTTTACGTATTAACAATAAATCGTTCTTTCAGTAGTATTCGGCAATCCGAGTCAATAAAAACAAACTAAAACAGACACAAATGGATAGCGAAATACATCTTTGAAATAATTGGGAAAATATCACCTCATCGGGCCGAGCAAGATAAGAAGCGACACTTGTTGCCATAAACTCTTACCTTGGATAAGAGTGTAAATATTTCTTTTTCAGTTCTAATGTGGCGCATCTCTTTTCGTCTGTTACTTCGGACCAGCGAAATTCTATAGCGATATTTGACCAAAATTATCTACTTCGACAGGTAACCTTCCGTTCTTCTTTTCATTCCTCCTCTTTAGTCCAATACTATTGCGATCGAGTTGGATGGAGGCAAACAACAGCTCGGTTTGTAATTGCGAAGGGGCCATGACTGAGGGCCAGTAAGGTGGCAGGGATAGCAGTCCTAAAGCGATCATGCTGTTTAAACATAGGCGCGGCCAATTGCGACGGTCAGTCACCTCTCTAATCTTTTTCCTCTGCTTCTTTACCGGAAAGCCTTTAATTTCCTCTTTAAGAATCCAGTGCTCCCGATGATTTTATTTCAACAGATATGCAGGCATTCTGTCGTATTGAGTCGTAAAGAAAACACATTTGTTAAGGTATGACATAATTTTGAAGTTAAAGCTTCAAAAAACGGTCGAAAGTTTTATTTGTGTATGTCATGTTTTTCAATCCAATCAATTGCTGTGACTGTTAATTCTCCTACCATAGTGTTCCAAAAGAAAGATTTTTTTATGAAAACAAAAAACGACCCATTGGAGGGTAACCTTATCATTATGAGTAACAATTTTGTAATTCTACATCTGCATAAATAGCCTGAGAGCCACCTTTCGGCGTGTGGTAGGGGGTATGAACACCAAGCGTTCCAGTTACCTCTTCAGCTTAATGTTGCCGCGTATCGTTCGCGGAAAGAATGAGTCCCTAAAACGACGTGTCCTCGCATCCATTTCCCTGTTAATTCATGACACTGTGTACCTCCGCTGCTTGGCTAAGCACTCCTTAGTCGTCAAAATCACTTCTAAATATTTATTAGATGTATTTATCTAGCGATGTCCTTCGATTTCCTCTCTCACAGAAGAAAGTTTCCCGGCAGTGGCGAAGTTTTGCAAAAAATTATCATTATTATAAGTTGTCCTTCTACCATTAACAAATAAATTTCATTTAGGAAAAAATACATCTCAAAGGTGAAGACATGAATAATTATTTTCCGTGAAACGTATGTACCGTGAAACCTTAACACAGTTATTTCCATCATCGTCTTCACAAAGTTTCACTCAGTTTCAGCTGAAGCCATTGATTTTACTTTTCAAATGATTTCTTATATTCTCGAAATAAACGCAAAATCCTTGAAAGAAGTATTCAACGGAACATCTCGTACAATGATAAGCGAAGAAGAATATACGGAGAAACGCTCAACTCTCAAAGTGCTGTGGAAATTTAACTTCTATGGAAAATATCCCTGTTTTGCCATCATTATCTCATTGTCAATATAAACAACGAGCGAAGAACCAACGGCCTTTTCTCCGTTCCTTTAAGCACTCCGGAATTTTTCGACGACGGACATAGGGACGGACTCTTTGACTGTAGACAAGTGCGCCCTGATCGATTGGTCTTACGAAGAAAAACAGTTCCCAAACTTTAACCCTTCAAAAGTCTAAAGATATTTCCTTCGCAACTTTCACCACCGTAGTCGTGTTGTATTTTTTTAGCATTCAGGACGACTATATAATCCTTAGGAAATAATAAAGACTGTTTTGATAAATCGAGTGAGTGGACGTTGTGTAATATCGTATTCTTAGCATTAAACTTTGTAGTGTTACATTTGATATTGATTACCGTACTGGTTGTACAGATTTTTTCAAGAAAAGACTCGTACTAAGAATTTCGAAAACCAAAAATACAGAATAGACCAAAGTTTAACTCCTTTTTGAATAAAACACGTTCTACCACCTTCCCAGTTATGTTATTAAGCTTTTTATTTCATCAATTGCACCTTTTATCCTATATTTTCACAACTTCTTCATTTTTAACCACTAACCATTCACGATTACTTCTCTCTGAATGAAAACCTTATAACTTCAAATGGAATGCAGAACTTCAAGATCGATTTCTAGCGATAATATTTTGAAATCAAGGAAGGAATGAATGATAAGTGAATATAAATAATGATTTAAACAAAACATTGCGTGAATTGGTGTATGTTCGAAGATATAATTAGTTTCTATTAGGTTTATTTTCAATCTTCGAAGAGAAGATCATATATCTTCTTTTCGCCGGGAACTAATGTGGTTAAAACCAGACGTGAGAAGGAAATATATGCTTGGTTCGTACTTGTATTTGTTATTTAAGAATTCGCAGCCACAATATATTCTGGATCTCTTTACATATAAAGGTTTAATTTCTTCTGTTAACACTCGATCCGGCCCTAATTCCCTTACTTACTCTATTCCTCATACCAATATTTATGTTAACTCCTTAATAACAGCCTCCCAATTTTGGAACTCTTCACCAGATAGGATTAAGATCTCTACTTCGTTAAGATCTTTTAAAGACAAACTATTTAATCATCTTTCTATTACTTATGGTTAATATTATTTTCTAGATGTACTTTGTAAACTTTGGAACATATTTTGTAGTCTTTATTTACTTTGTTCTATTGTATCTGTTTTTGAGAGCAATAATGTACTTATNAACATTAATAATAATTATACTAATAAATATATAATTTAGCGCTTAAAAGAAATATGCTCATTTTTAAGAGCACAGAAGAAGAAATACCAAAAATTTGTAATTGAAAATTCAATTAAATTAGATTGATATTGAATTTATTTTAATTTAGTTTGATTCGCGTGGAAACTTAGTAATGTTTTCATAAACGCTATTTCAGTTACAGAACGTAAAGCAACGAAAACCCCAATCCCCTGCAATCGTCTATGTATCTCTGACAGTATAATGAACGCCAGAACGGTCAAGGGGTGTCTGACATGAACCAAGAACCAGCCTAAAATCAATTAACTGACCTCGTTGCTCCTGCAGAAGTCCCGCAGTCTCTGGTTCAGGCCGATAATTCGACTCCAAACCAATGAACCACGGTCCATCCGCGGAACGATATGTCAGAATGACAGCTCCACCCGGACACCCGACTCACTCTAGACACGGGAAGCCTTGTCGATCAGGTTCTTTAAAGAACGTAAGATCTCCTCGGACCCGAATCTCGAGGCGTCGTTAGTGCCCGCGTGCACCAACACTCGCAGTACGGAGCAGTTCGAAGACGATACCAACGTCCTCAGTTCCTTCGTCACCTGCGGCACAGTACCTCCAGGTAAACACCTGGTGAACACCCGCTCACTCACTCCTCACGGCGGACCCTTTAACGTAAAGGATCAATTATACGCCGAACATTGAAGCTACCTAACACTAACAAACCCCATCTCCCACCCCAACTCTCTTCGACCTCAGTCACCGCCGAGGTGACGGAGTTGGCAGCAAGCGCAATGTCCTCCCGGTTGAAATATCAGCTACATCTTCTAAGAACGTAGTTCCTCTGAACTTATTAAGTGAATTAAACCTTTGTTTAAATATTTTATCCTCTAAAGATATCCATCCTGCGTCCTGAAGCACATGATTAATACTCACTCATTTTTTGTAGCAAGTCTTACAAAACGTATCGCCTTTCATTGCATATATCTTCTGTAATTTCCAAGCACAACTCTTTTCCGTCCAGATCCCATACGCTACACGCATACTCAAGGTGAGGCCTAACTAACGCAAAGTTACATTGCTCACGATCTTTTTTTTCGCTCCAACTGAATATTTTCTCGGCGATACCGAGTTCCTTAACGACCAATGACGTTGTTGAAGTCGACTTTATGGCGTCCTTTACAAATAATTACTTGGGAGTTGTGAACAACGTAAGAAATTATCGGCGACAGTTGCTTAATGTTTGTTACGGAATTTTGAAAATATACAGCAAATATTAATCGCAGGTTTTCCCTCAGAAAATAACTTAGCACTTGGCACTACTCCACATATTTTAGGGCATTTTAGGTGAATAATTTAATAATGCGGATAGTGATATAAATGTCAGTGTTGTGCTTAGCCCATACGCTAGTTGAATCCTCAGCCTCTCCATTATCAGCAATAAACCACTTTGATGACGGAATGAGAGGAAATGAGGTGGTTTTCTTTCGCTGAACAGTCAGAATGCAGTCTGAGAAAAGTGCCTTTGCGAGTGTAGCGTAGTAACGATTAAAATAATAATGTTCGTAGCATTCGGTAAGGAGTGACGAATGGATGCCATTATTCGGCGTCACTCATACCTCATCAAAGTCAGAGGTATGAGTGAGACAAAAAGAAAAGGAAGACACACGTTTCTCTATCCTGCACAACTGAAATATATCATATTCAAGCTTTATATTTTACAATCGTTTTGCTTTCTTTTGTGCTAGCTGAAGTGCCCGTTGATTCTCAGCGGGAAAATAGATGTCGGATTAAATATAGTATACCTATTTTTACACAAGAGAAAATATCTCGCATTATAATTTAGTCCAATGGGACAGGTAAAACAAAAATTTCTAATCAAATTTCGAAGCCGAAATCTACAATCAACGATAAGAATATGAATCTTTATGGAATTTCTTTCCATTGAAACTTGTCTCAAGTTAATGTGCAAGTTTACAAGATTTTCAACATGTGGTTATAACCGTAAAATATGTCAGGAGTGCGAAATGATAGACAAAAAGTTACTCGTTTATCTCCATTAGTTCATTACGGTGCTACGTATGTTTGTTGCCCCTGCGATTCCTCACTACAAATTTTTCGTGACTGTAATAGTTAAAATCTCTGAATAATTTACTCCTCTTCATATTGTCAATTGCTTTTAAATGGGTCTAAATACACATACATTCTTAAGGGAAAATGCATGAACTCGGAATGAACAATCGCATTGGTCGTCATGGGGTCGGATTGTTTACAACCTCAAAATTTCACAAAATATTCGTATATTTTATCTAAATTCTCGCAACTTCGAATCGAAAGCGATATTCCACGACATTATTAAGAATTTTTATTCAAATTCCCTTCTTTCGGTACTTATTTTGATTTTATACGACTATTCCTTCTAATTTAATTTTGCAAAAGAAATAAAGTCTGTAACCGATGAAATCGAACTTTACGTGTATTTCTTATGGAAAGCTATCTGAACGATCTCGGTTCAAACCCAACAAAGTTATCGAATAAAATGGTGACAGCACTTCTTTCCGGATCTCAGAGAAGGCGTATACAACGTTTGACGCAAATCGGACAAACGGTGTAGACGTCTTTTGACAGGCTCCCGGTTTTTATGGTAATATGTGTGTGTTCTAGCCAACCTGGTGCGATTTTGTTAGTCGCATTGTGTTCTACTGTGTAATATAAACATCGTTCGTTGCTGGTGACAGTCTTCGATCGGTAATTTGCACTAAAAACAGCAATATTTAAACTTGGAGCAGCAGATTGAGTGAGAGTGTCCGAACTCAGCGACAACGCTGCCGCTCGGGAGTCTTCCCGATCGGATGCGGCAGCCCAATCAGAAAACCTACAACTGAGTCAAGTTTATTGGAACAACTCTACCAGTACCGTAGCATCCACACCTACGAAAGATTTAAAGTCACCTGTATCCTACCATGGACCAGGAACCTCATGCAGCCACAGCCCCAGGCCTTTGAATAGATCGACTTCCGAAGAAACGCTCTTCTCATCTCCTACGATGTTAAGGAAGGAAAATGGAGTGCTAGTGGTTACAACCAAAGATCCTCGCGAATCTAACACCTCAAGATCCACAGAAAAATCGCCAAAAATCAGTACATCTCTTCACTCGGCCTCACCTTTTTCAAGCATACCGGCATCTACCTTCGCTGCATTACCATTTGAACCATCCTCTAACGCCATCTCCCAGCCAAGGAACGGCCCCTTTGACGATGAGTTGTCACAAATACCGCATAGCGACTCTCCCATTTCAACGGTCAACACAACTGCAACTGCCTCCACGTCTGGAATGCGATCACCGATAAGAACTCTACCTCCACCATGCCAAATTCCAAACACCCTCCGACAACCTCATCAGTCCGCAAATCCCATAACAGAAGTGAATCACAACCAGAAGCAGAGAATAACAACGGAGGACTTCCCCTCCTCTCACGCAGCAAGATGTCATTAACGAAAATTCGAACCCGACGTCCCCACCCATACCAACAAATACGAATACCTAGGTAAATCGCACTGCGGCGTCACTATCTATAACGGAATGGAGACCGCGAAAAACACCTTTGTTTTCAAAACAAAGAAAATAACGCCGGCGCCGAATAGCCCATCAAAGAAATCAGCAGTCATCTTTCAAGCGCTTCCAAACACCCCTATCGAGAACTATATAATTGCGGTAGGAGAAACTATAGGAGGAGGAGAAGCAGTGGCAAACGGCACTCGTCTATCCCAGAACAGAATATGCGTGTATTTCAGAAACGAAGAACTCGCAAATAGGTTTATGAACGACCAAGGGGGAATCACGCTAAACAACGAATGGGTTTCAGCCAGAAGAATGATCACTCTGAGTGAGAAACTCGTACTTTCCAACGTACCACCAGAAGTTAGCAACAATGATTTGCTTGAAATATTAAGCCAAGCCGTGAGAGTAGTATCGCCCATCCAGACTCTCTCCTTAGGAATCAATAAAGAAGGTTATAGACACATCAAGTCCTGGAGAAGAATTGTCCATGTCGTTCGTAGGGAAGGAGTGATTCTTCCTGACTCATTTTTGATCGAGATAGGAGACACTCCTCATCGCATCTTCATCAAAATCGACGATATGAAATGCTATCTGTGTGGAGAAGAAGGGCATCTCTCCCGAAATTGCCTAAATAAACAAATACAGCGAACACAGGAAACCGTAAACTCTTCAAAGCCGGCAGCATCTAACCACAGAGAAAGAGGAGACATCTCGACAAACTCTAACCAACCAACACCTAATGAAGATGGGAACCCAAAAGCAGCCGATCAAACCACAGATTCCGTATCTCCGAGCGAAACTTCCAAAAATGAAAACTGCAGAAGAAAAATCTCCGCTGCTGATGATGACAACCATGGCGAGAGTGAACTAGAAATTATGCAGGTAACCGAAGCATCCTCATCAGAGGTCGAAGATTCTCGGAAGCTGAAAGTAGATGGAAAACCCCAAACAGCCAAAAGAAAACAGTCGGCAGAGAGAGAACGAAAGAAGGATAATCCATCTCCAAGTCGGAAAAGAGGAGCCTTAACAAGAGAACCGGAGTCACCTCTACTTGCGGAATCCGAGAGCGAAGAGGAACTAATGGAAGGAGAAACAGGATACGAAGGCCTAAAACAAATAAAACGGTTTTACGATAAACAACCCGAGTTATTCGCAATACCGTACGAAAAACTGAAAAAATTCATAATCCAGGGCAAGAGTTCCCCCAATCCTGAAGAAGTGGCCACAAACTTCTTCCCAAACATATTATTATTGAGGAACACGCTGAACGCTTTAATACTGTATAAAGTAATCAAGGAATACGCGCTGAAAATTAGAATCAGCAGATTACAGAAGAAGCTATCGAATACAGAAAGTCATCTGAAGAAATAAGATGATGGTAAACTTCAACATAATGACGCTAAATGTCCGATCAATCAAGAGCGTTAGAAAATGGTCACAGCTAACTGTATTCATGAAAACCTGGAAACCAGACAACCTACTCATGCAGGAAACAAACACTCAAGCAAAAGCAACAAACACTTTAGAGGAGTATGAATTTTACTTCAACGAACCGACTACATTCCTCACGGGGACGGCAATAGCGGTCAGAAAGGCGAGTGAAATAAACGTAGAGCACTCCAAAGTTATGATTCAAGGACTGCTGCAGCAGTTAGATCTAAAAATAGCAGGTAAAATGTATACTATTTTTAACCTCTACGGACCCAAATGTCAACAGACTGCCTTAAGGTGCACCAAAACCATAACCCTAAAAATCAAATCCATGCCATCCGTTGGAACGAGACGGATAGTCATAGCTGGAGACTTCAACGTAGTGTTGAATTCCCGGGATAGAGTGTCGCGGACGGAGCCTAACACGATGTATGCAAATGCTCTGAGCAATCTTTTGGAAGAACGACAATTGAAAGATGCATGGAGTTTGCTGAAGATAAATTATACAGGATACACATACGCACCACCGGAATCAAGAATTCCAATATCAAGACTAGATCGATTTTACATATCCCAAAACTTAGTAGATGAAGTCAACACCATCGACGTGGTTGCATCCTTTTCTGATCACAAGGCAGTCAGATTAACTGTGAAAGCTCAGAGACGCATCAAACAGACACCTTACTGGAGAATGAATAATGACCTACTTGAAGATACTGCCTTCATCCATACAACTCGAGAATGGCTGTCTTCCTTGTGGATGAGTCTCTCAGAATCGACTGATCAACTTAACGCCTGGGAAGAATTTAAAAGGGGAATTAAAGAACACGTCGTAAACTTCCAAAAAATGAGGAGAACGGAAAGGTTATTGGAGGCAAATGATGGAGCCTACTATACCAAGGAAGCAGTGAATCTATTATCGAGGGTAGGTTGGCTTGATATCGTTGAGGCAGATAAGAACAAGGCAAACAATCTAGCCAGCTGGGCGCGGCAGTCTATTCCGGCACCGCTAAAGGAATTAAATTATAACGGAAGGGAAGTATCTGAACCCTCGCAACTCCGAGCAGCCGTGCATCATTATTACACCGGAATCTTCTCACATAACGATGATGTAAATGACGAAGGAACAGAAGAAGCAAACATCGAGGACTTATGCTCAAATAT
>KZ308510.1:651705-673367 GCA_000376725.2 Ladona fulva
TCTAGCCAGCTGGGCGCGGCAGTCTATTCCGGCACCGCTAAAGGAATTAAATTATAACGGTAGGGAGGTATCTGAACCCTCGCAACTCCGAGCAGCCGTGCATCATTATTACACCGGAATCTTCTCACATAACGATGATGTAAATGACGAAGGAACAGAAGAAGCAAACATCGAGGACTTATGCTCAAATATATTGGGTGAAGAAGGGAAAGATTATTGCGAAGGGAGAATTGAAGTTGAGGAATTGGAGGAAGCCCTTAATCTCCTCAACAAAAGGAAAGCTCCAGGCTTAGACGGATTAACAACAGAATTTTACATCAAATTCTGGCCACAACTAAAGACACCCCTGAAGAAGATGGTGGAAGAAAGCCTATCAAAGCAAAAACTCCCGACTTCCACAACAACCGCCGTAATCGCCCTAATTGGAAAAAGGAAAAACCTAGATCCAAAAATTATAGAAAACTGGAGGCCGATTTCCTTGCTAAATACAGACTACAAAATCATCGCAAAAGCTATTTCTAGAAGGCTATCCGTAGTCATGAGCAAGATCATCATCCCTGAACAAAGTTACTGCGTGCCAGGAAGGACGATTACAGACAATATCTCATTAGCGAGGGACCTGATTCGCTGGAAGAATGAAAAGGAAGAACCTCTTGCCCTAATAAAGCTTGACCAATGCCAGGACTTTAACAGAATCGAGCATGGATACCTTATCAACCTCCTCCATAAAATCGGGTTCGGGCAAAACTTCATAGGAGCAATCAAAACACTTTATCAGGGAGCAAGATGTTTCGTTAGGGTAGGACAATCTCTAACTGCGCCAATACCCTTTAAAAAGGGTATTCGACAAGGCTGTCCTCTCTCGGGACAGCTCTACGTAATATCAACTGAACCATTTCTTCGACTATTGAAGATGAAGCTGAAAGGAGTAAAATTCCCTGGTACACCGCCTATGAGTGTGGTCACGTCAGCTTACGCTGACGACATCACAGTCTTCACTTCATCGGAGGAGGATTTGAACAGAATTCAAGATTGTTTCGGCAAGTACGGCAACATATCAGGAGTTAAGCTTAACTCAGAAAATTCTCTGGGGCTTTGGTGTGGCTCTTGGATGACAAGAACGGATAATCCCGCAGGGTTTCGGTGGACCACCACAGCCGAAAAATTTTTAGGAGTGTACTTAGGGGGACAACAAGAGGAAGCCACAAATAGAGTGATGGAAGAGCTGCAAACAAAATTCTTCCAGGCCTTGGACGCATGGAATCGCAGAGCATCGGGGCTATCCATCGTAGCCAGGGTAAAAATTGCCAACAGGTTAATGGCTCCTAAGCTATGGCATTGCCTGCAAAGTTTTGAACTGCCTAATGACTTCTTGGCAAACCTCCAAAGGAAATTAACTGACTTTGTCTGGAAAAATGGCAAGCACTGGACTACGGCTGATGTAACTATCACATCCATGAAGGAAGGAGGGCTAGGTCTAGTAGACATACGAAGAAAAGTTCTGTTTTAGATTTCAAACGCTTCAAAAACTGGTTTTCACGGAAGAAAAAGGAGAACCTTGGAAGAGATTGTCAACTCATTTCCTCGCCGCAAATTCAATAGAAGATATAGGAACCAGACTTTGATCTGCAAGACGTGGCTCAACTGATAGCCAAAGCGAAGATGTATACGGAGCTGCCAAAAAGGTGTGGAGTATAGTGCAGATTAAGAAGGCGCCGGAAGAGAACGGATCTTAATTCTACATGTGGAGTACGAGGGCGAGAAGGAAAATGAGACTCCCGATTCCCAAAAGAAATGTTTATAAGGAAATATTATACATGGAAAGAGGAAAAAAATGGCCATTACAAGCAGCCCAAGGAAACATACACATAAACTGGATGACCCTCTGGAAAAATCCAACCTTAGGAATAGAGGCGGAGAATCACACGCAGTATTTCTGATGAAAACAGGGACCCTAGAGTCAAGACTCTGTCCATGGTGTCCGAATACCGATGAGACATCGTGGCACATCGCCTTTGACTGTGCCGCTTCGAAGAAACTTTGGGGCGAAATCACAAAACTTACTAAAATCCTCTTATCCAGAGACTCCATACAGAGAAGAGAGCTGGTTGGTGGATTCACGCAGGGCAGGCTAGGACTCCATCAGGGAGTTACACTGAGTAATTACCTACTGAATCTGGCTAAGGCTACGATTTACGATAACTTTCTCCGCAACAAACATAATACAATAGAAACCTTTGATTTGGTGAAAACCTTCAAAGAAAATCTAAGAAGGAGGATTACGAATGAATGGAGCTACAATTTCAGAAGAGGAACGGTAGGAATTTTTAGAAGGACTTGGGCGTTTCGCCGGATACTTTGTGGCGTAGAGGGAGACAACAATCGAGAAACCATGATATTCAACTCTAAATATATATACCCCTCAAGTCATACAAAGGATGAATCCATACAATGATTAACAGAGAAAAAAAAATATGCCCAAAAGATGACATTAAAGTAGTAAATAAATGAGGTGGTGAAGGGAGAATAACCTACCGTTTGAAAAAAAAACACGGTGTGGACTACAATCTCAGACAAACGAACACACAAAAACACAAACCCACAAACAAACAAACCCACAGAATTTCTGCTTTATTGATATATATAGATTATTTTCTGTACGTAGATACGCATACTTAATAAGGACGCATAGCGTCTACAGCGAAATTGAATGACGACTCATCACTTATTGAATAAGTCCATGTTCCGCTTTAATTGGAATTTCCTAGTATAGCCTCGCATGGAAATTAGTGACGCGGAAAGCGGGACGGAACACGTTCATCGTGGCGGCACCGAATGGGACCTGCGTTCCTCTCCGAAATTGGACACTTAAGCGAGATATTTCCTCAAATGATTCAAATTTTCGTTCCCTAGTAGGAAATATGCTAGTAAATAGGATCCTGAAATAGTTTTGTCCGGTCGAGTAGATTCGCGGGTGATGCAGGGCAATGCGATGCCGATGAGAGGGTGCATTGAGGGGGCATATTTTAAGGGAAGAATCTGAAATGCGAGACGTTGATGAGGAAGGAGAGGGTGATTATGAATGGAATTGAAGGCTTAGAGAGGAAAAAGTGAGGGCAGAGGACGTGTCTTGTCCCTCAAGTGGAAATTTATCGTTCCTTCTTATCCTTAGAAATATCTCTTCATTCAGCGATCAGAATCAGGGTAATAAATCACGTGATTTTTCTGAAAGGGCATAAGTGCTACCTTCTTATGATGTTCAAATAATACTCCACGTTGGATAGCCAGAGTTATCATTAAGTAGAGAAATGGACGGAGAAAAAAGGTTCTTAAAAAAGATTGCAATATGGAAATTAAATTTCCTGAAATGTTACCAATTAATGCACTTATGACGAACTTTATTGTTCATATTCGTGGTTCAGTAGTGAATACGGTCAATGAAGAATGAATGAATGAAGAAGCAAGAAATAATGAAGCAATTGTGATAAACATTATCTGTGTACTTGTCTCTCTCAGAAGCGAATTCCTACCGTCATTCTTGAATTATTTGCTCTGGACAAGGCGACTTTTATAACCTTTCATTCTACCTTCGTTCTTAATTAGTAACTATATGAGGTTACCTACGTCAGGTTGTTGTTATGTTTCTTTTACCATAGTTATAAACATTTCTTGTGATTATAATAATGGTTTCCTCTAACATTTTTCTTTCTGTGGGCGGAAAGATTACGTAGAGATAATAGACAAGAGAGTTGTGGCCTTCTTAGGAAGCAAAAAGTTTGCAAAAGTGAATTTGTTCCGTTAAAACGAAATGCGAACAAGATTATCTAAATATACCATTAAAAATTAACAATGCCCGTAAGATGATTTTAAAGACTATTGCTGATGCTTTCTAACCATTTCAAATAAGATTGGGTTTTTGGAAATTTGTTTGGGCTGCATTGGAGGAAGTAATTGGCGGTACTTACTGTAAATATTTGTATTAAACAGCAGACTTTATTTGCCGATTGAGACTGGAAAGTCCTATCTTCCTTATAACCAATATAAATAGAGCAATGCAATTATGCAAAATAATACAATGAAATTGGTAAGATAAATTAAAAAAGGAGCTGTGAGAACAAAGGAAATTCACGAATCCACAAACGTATTCTAGGATGTAGAAAGTCTTCTCGGGTAATCACCCGACTGATTACCCGAGAAGACTTTCTACATTCCATACGCCGGGAAAGAACTAAGTCATTGCATTCTAGGATGTTATGAAGAATGACAGGTGCAATTTAATACAAGTTAAAACATTATCAGAGAATTCTTCGTCAATGGAAGAGGGTTTTTAGTATATGGAGCAAAAAATAATTATTTACAAAGTTATGCACAAAAGTTATAGAATAAACCATTAACGTAATTCATTACAGTATATAAGTAATTGAAGATTACAAGGAAGTTGTAAAATATCCTGCGGAAAAAGTGCAGTCTCTTTTCCTTCAAACATGGAGTATTTCCACAAGACATCGCCAATGTCTGTGAATTTTGTTATATTTCGGTTTTGTGGATTGGTATTTGCATTAGATAATTTAAGAACAGGTGATAGACATGCTGATGATTAAAATTTATTTGGTCCGTTACTATTGGGGAAGAATAGTGAGAGAAGATGGAAGTTTCTTCGGTTTTTCATCTTTCAGCTGTCAATACATGACTGTCTTTAACGTACCTTTTCACCCCTCTCTAACTTTTACAATGGAGAACGAAGTCAACCATTCCCTTAATTTTTTAGATTTAAACCTGCACATCACCGACCACAAAATTCAATTCTCTATTTATCGGAAACCATTCTTCACCGATCACACTATTCCTGCTTCGTCCAACCACCATCACTCACACAAGCTCGCTGCCTTTCACTCTCTGATCCAGAGACTACTCACCATTCCTATGTCCCCCAATGATTTTCAAAAAGAACTCTCTACCATCCATACAATAGCCGTCAATAATGGTTACTCCTCAGGTCTAATAAACAAATTAGTACAACGCAAAAAGAGAAAAATGGCTCTAAGTCATCTCTTTTCTCCATCTCCCATCAACATTCAGAGACCTCCATTTATCAAATTTAATTTCATAGGAAATGCCACCTATAGAATTTGCAATGCCTTCCCGAAGTCAGATTTCCGCATAGCCTTCTCAAACAACAAAAATTAAAAATCCCTATTATGCAATGGGAAGGACAGAATAGACCCTTCACTTAAACCGGGAATATACAGGATCCACTGTAATGAGTGTGGCAGTATTTACGTTGGACAAAGTCGCCGAAATATTAAAGTAAGATGTAAAGAACATCATAGAGCTCTACTGAACAGAGCCCCCTCAAGATCCCACTTTGCCCGTCATCTCCTTGAAAACAATCATTCTTCCAATTTCACTCCTACAATCCTTCATTCTTCTGCAAAAGGCTTCAATTTAGACACCATAGAGAAATTTCATATCCTTCATCACCTCCACCATTCACATTCGTTAGCCAATGAACATCTTTTTACAGATAATCCTTCAAACCTCTTAACTTGCCTTTTTCCCTCATTACCACCTCCACCACCGGTCAACTTTTCTGCTGGACCTCCCCCTCCCCTACCCTCCAACTGATAGCTCCCACATGTCTTCCAAGACCCTTCCTCTTCCAACCCCCTTTTTTCCCTCTCCCTGATATGTGGTCCCTTATATTCCTATAACCTATATGTTACTCTTCTTCCTTTGCATTCCTAAGCCTGAAGATGAACTGAAAGTTCGAAACCATTGGTTGCTAACCAAAATATATTTGTGGAAAGTACAAGTTGTTGTTATTATTTTATTTGTATCTTATTTCCTTAAAATGGCAGAACAATCGATAATATTTGCAATCGGAGAACGCGTTAGTATATTAACTGTACAATTCCAGATTTATCATGTAAATACTGTAATAATGTACTAAAATGTGTACCACGAAAATGAATATGTCAGGCTATATTTAACGTCTACAAACAGCGTCATGGTTTAATCTAATTACCGGAAAGTAATTAATTGGAGCATTGCTGTGTGTTACTCTGCCACTTGTACTGATTTTAAATCACTGCGTAAATAAGGCAACTAACAAAGCCTAGATAAACTGAAATATTTTGAAAATAAAAAAATTCACCTCTAAAGATCAAAGCTCGCTACTTTGCTCTTTATCGGTAGTTGATAATTGATTGAGTGGATCAATTAGACCTTCGCTTCTGCGGATTTGCCCAGCATTTAGCATTTATGGTCAACTCAATTTTAATCCCATTTTCTGTGGCCAAAAAATCGAGCTTGACGTTGAGACTAATCGTACGATTACACCAGCATAATTAGCGAGTAAGGAAAAGGAAATGAGATTTTCCTCTGACTGTGAGAGCCAAGGCGCTTGATGCGTATTGGAATTACAAATCTCTGCCAGGGGAGTTTTATGATTCCAGTAATTTGGAGTTTATGATTATAAATGGAAGTTACTGATCCCTTTTCTAAAGCAGGGCACCATATTTATGAACTTCGATTTGATTTATTTATTTTAGGTATTATGTAGGAATCGCTTCAATACGGTCAAGTGTTACGTGCTTCTCCATAAATTATTTTTCTTTCACAAATATTGACACAAAAATTAGCGATGTTATAGTTAGCAGTAGAAAAAGAATTTGCATTTATAACATACATTCTTATGAAAAGTATTTAAAACAAGTAATAAACAGAAAAGAGCGAAACAAACTCAAGGATTTTATAATATTATTGATATTTAAGACGACATAATTTAAAATCGTGATGTATGAGAGAATATGATGCAAAACAAAGGACGTATGGAAATAAATAATAAAATAGAAATTAATAAACTATATTAGCCAAGTACAGTTCCGTTCGACGAAAGTTGCAAGTCTATAATTATGTGCTGAGGCTGTAATAACGTGCATTTTTTACAATACATCTAATTTTACAGTAATATCCTGCTCGCCGCCTTTCGGCGCGTGGCAGTGGTTGTAAATATTGATTGCTCGAGCTATTTCTTTAGCTTATTGTTGACGCCTATTGTTCGTGGAAAGTATGACTCACTAAAACGACTTGTCTTCGTAACCATTCTTCTTATTTATGCTAATTGTCATATCCAAGAAGCAGGTGGGTCGCATAAAACCGATTACATCTTCGTACACCCAGTTACACATAAATATTACCACCTCAGAAGCAACCCGCATAACAGGCAGTGAGCTTCTTGCGAGCGAGCCTTGTGAAGTGTGTGTGTGTGAGAGAGAGAAAGAAAGAGAGATAGTCCGTCTCCAAGCTCCGCTTAAAGTGTTTGAATGAATTTTTTCGTGTTAATAATATTACAATTATTTATTAGTATCCATTGTTTGGTGACATAAACGAAGCAGAGTAGTATTATAACAAAACGGATGTCGGAATGCTCACAAAGAGGGCATGCGTCGCTCATGAGATCCCGTTAATTCCAAAGGATCGAGGCAAGTGACCTTTCTTTGAAGAATTTGAGTTTTGGCGACAGCTAGAACAGCATTTTGAGGGAAATATCTACAAAGCCTGCCTCGGAGCCGGCTTCTGCTCAAGACTGGAAGGGGAGAAAATAATTTTCCGCGCACTTTGAGTTACTGTAGGACCAAAAATGTGTAGACCTCGAATTCGACGCGTTCCCTTTGTAAGATCCGCGGTCATAATGGAACATGTTATACATCAATCAAAAGAGCAATTATTTTCATTTAAAATTATATACAGAAGGAGACCATACAGATCCCCTGCTTTATCGGAGTTTATGTGAATCCTATCAACTATACTATCAAATTTCGGCCAAAATAGGTGATAATGCTCATGATTAGGCCTTCATTCTGCTATTTGAAATCGCCGTAAGGTAACGTACAACGGTTTAATGAAAATATTAAACGACAATGGACGATGGATAATCAAATTATGCGCGATAAATGAACTCAAGTCAAATACAAAGCAGTACAAAACAATATAACGTTAAATTCAGCGAACATTTATAGCGACCACAGCTCCACAGAAAGAGAAGATTAAGCTAAATATTCTAAGAAAATAAATATAGGAAGAAGGAAAGGAACATAAAATGAACATAGGAGCACACTGTGGAACGACTCTGTAATAACCCTATATCAGAATAAGTTGAAGGGAAAGATAACTGGAAACCCAATTGTCGGTGGAGAAGACGATAATACCAGCTGGAATAAATTGAAAAGTAATTTTATCGAGGCAGTAGTTGAAGCACTTGATGCACGTACCACAAGGATATCACGAAAGAGACCAAATAATACACCCTTGTGAAGAGATTGAAGGGAAATGTGAGGAAAAGAAGAAAGCCTACCAAAAATATCATACGCTCCGGATATCCGTATCGCGAAACTCCGAACTCAAATGAACGATTATGGTTATTAATGAGGAAAAAAAACACTGGAAAGGCAAATTAAGGGGAAAACTTCTATAAAACGAGTAAGATAAACTTTTACTCGTCAAAAGCAAATATGGCGGACAAAAGAACACAAAGGAAAGAACTTAATGAACTAATGGAACTCAGGCATATATCTAAAGAAACTTCGGTAAGATATCTCAAAGACCGTTACAAACAAGACAGTATTGTCGAGAGCATGACGTACTAGAAATAACTTCAAATCGCAGTGTAAAAATAAATATCATGGACATACAACTATCATTCCGGCAACGAAAGAACATGAAATACCCACCAACCAGACAACAATCCGAACCAAGTTCTTAAATATGAAAAGAGCCTCTCACTCAGCGATTAACAGAACTAATAAATGCAATTATAGGCCACTATAGGATACCGGATGAATAGAGAACGAGAATTGCTATTCTTATGTTAAATTAGGGTAACCAAAAAGGCCAGAAAAATACGGAGGCATAAACTTACTCTGAATATCCTTGAAACTAACCACTAAAATCATAACAAATAAAATAAACGCTATCATGACCTTCTCAAATGAACAGCAAGGGTTTCGGTCAGAAGATTGCACTGATACGGTCTTCATCAAACTGCAAATAAGTGCTTTGTCGATATAGAAAAGACGTTCGATCGACGCAATTGTTTAGATTGGAAGAAATTTATTAAAGAGCACTTATTTGCATTAAAATCTTGATACCATTTTTTACAGCACCTTTGAATGTGCACGTTTGACTGTGAAAGATTAGGATTTAAAGTATTCATTTGTTTCGAAGATAGTTTTTCCGGAACTTTATCTTCATGAATGGAATATTCTTAATTTTTTCTTTTGAATTAAGTTTGAGAAAAATGTGTGCTTCATTTAACCATATATCACATTAGTATTCACTACCAGAGGTAACACACAGTCAAAAAGGATTATTTAGAGGGGGAACGACTGAAGGCATTAGAGGGGGATCGACTGCTGGTTATTTTGGATTTCTCGAAATTGTTATGAGCAAGGATATAAATGCTCCAAGAAGTTGAGCTTATGCCATTTATTTCCGATATGCAAGATATCTGGGAGGAAATCTGGACATTGGTTTGTTTGGAGTAAGTGTTTCATTTGACGAATCTGAGCCTTTGTGATAACATCTCACGTATTCTATTGGCCTAATATTAAAATTGCGTCCAGTTTCGTCGACGTAGGTCGAATTGCATTTTAATTGGTAAATGCCGGATATTTTCATTGCGTCACACTTGTTTTCCCATTTGAGAGCGGTCAGTGGTGGGATGAAAAGTTAAATTGATGGCAATGCTTCTTTGCTTACGAGCCAGCAGCTGATGACTAATGATGGTAGAATAACCTTCTTGGAAGTAATTTACTTAATTACATCTTATTAAGTAATTACTTATGAGAAAGGTGATGGTTAAATAAGGAAGGTATGACTTGGTCAGTGTAAGAAGGTTTTCGGAAAATAGAAAAGTTTTGTTGATGGCAGAAATGGTTACAGCAAGGAAGTTTAAGTAATGATTGGTCTCTAGTTCATGACTTAAGATGAAGAAAGGGTGGAGGGAATTTAGAAAGGTTAAGAATTTATCCAGCTGTCTTAGGGATCCGCACTAATCACAGAAAGCATCGCCCACATACCTGTACCAACATATTATATATTTCATTGAATCAAATAATGAGTTAAACGTTTTAGTTTCATTGTTTATTGATTGTTCATAAAAATTTCGGCCAAAATAGGTGATAATGCTCATGATTAGGCCTTCATTCTGCTATTTGAAATCACCTTTAAATACGAAGAAGTTCTGCTGAGTACATAATTTTATAAGAGAGGAAATATCATAACTCATCATAGCGGCGAAGCATACATTGAGCAATAGCTTTTCCAAAATAATAATGGTTTCTTTGAAAGGAGCACTAGTAAAAAAAGTGGAAACACCAAAAGATGCCAATTTCGCGTTCGGAGGTAGTTGGAAAATTTCTAGATTACGGCGCAAGTCAATAGAGTTTTTCGTACCCATTGGGAATGTTTTCTTTGTGAGTTTTAGGGAGCCGGAAGCGTCCTTCAAAATCACTAAAGAGGTAGGCAGAGCACTTTTACTTAGATTTGAAATGAAAGACTGGGTTCACTATGTAATTGGATTTCTATTTATAAAATCCAGACACTCATAAAGGTAGTTACTTTGGTTCATTACTACAGTACAATTTCTTTTATCTGCCTTTGAAATAATAATTATGATTTATCATAAAACCTTTTCAAAGCGGTTTTAAGATAAATTAAACTACCAATCGCTAGACAATTATCATTATTTTCTAAAATGCTTACTTTAAAAAATTCACATGGTATTCAGAACAATGATCTTAACCGAACTGTTAATATTGCGCATACATATTTCCATTTTTCCAAACATAGCTATAAGAGCCCTCCGATATGCTTAACCTAATTAATGACGACAACCGATTAAAACAGTTATGAGGTGAGTAGATAGACAGTTTGGCAACAGAGTTCGCAATAAGAACCGTGCTGTAAAATAGATGTGAAATGTTCTATTCTCAATCCTAACAATATTTTTCCAAAAGAGTACTTTCGTGTGTTTACACCCCTTGCCACACGCCGAAAGGCGCCTTGCAGTTTGTTTATGTAGATGTAAAAGTATAAAATGAAAAATATTTCTTTTTGACTCATAACCTGAGGAATACGCTTCAAAATTTCCTGCTCTACAGAAAGGGAACATTTCTGAGTTTAGGACGCTTAAAATTAGTGGATCTCGAGCAAAACCCCTCATTAGTCATGTGACAGTTGGCAAATTAAGCATCAAAACGGTGTAATCGTACCTCAAGTCCCGCAGCGAATACACGGGAAAACAGGCACAGCGCTGACGACCTCTTAATTCTCATCAATCTCCCTTCTCTCACTTAAGCCAATATAACGCTGGCTTCTTTCTACAAAAAAAACACAAATTCATTATGATTCCACCCGAGAGCTCTGCTCTTCCTCAGCATCCTAACAGAAAATGCAACTCCATCACTTCCAGCTTCTAATTTATCCATAAACTCTTAATCGCCCGTAACCCTTTCTATCACTTTATATTTCTGGGCCCATTCTCCGTCCCCTCGCTTAACTCCGTTTACCTTGGCGTACTCATCGCAATTGGCTATCCAGAGAATTGACGAGGGTTAAGAGTAAAGATCATTAAATGATAACTTTGTAACTGATGTCTTGTATCCCTCTTGAGTGTTTAGAGATAGATCCTCTGGGAATTGTATTCTTTTTTACACCTGCCACTCCGCCGACCGAGTGAAATTGCCTGTCCGATGGATGGAATGTTAGTTCATCGAACGCCACAATTCCTGCGTGGCTCTTCATTTGAGATAAGAAGAGAGATAAATCGGCAGATCTATTTGTTTTGCTACGCTCGTCCTTTTCTATATTTTCCCTTATTGTCAAAACTGAATACATACTTGTATGTAGGTATATTTCGACATTTCTGTGAACAGAAATTGTGGAATAACCAAAAGAAAAATTATGTGTTCTGTAGTAAGTCGTGGAAATGTGAAATGAGAGATGTGCTGCTGATCCTGGTAGCTCTTTTATATAGAAATAAAGTAATAAATGTCTTTCAAATTTCCCTTCAATATATTTATGATTGCTTTGCATTTGTTTTGTTTATATTTATCAATGAACTTTATTCAACCTCTGGAGAATCTTCAATAAATCCTTTAAAAGCTATTAATATAAAAATTGAAATTTCCGTGCCATAAATCATGGGATCTGGAAGATTCGCTCCAGTAGATTCGCGACAGATACATTTTCGCGAAATATAAAGTTTCGTTCCCGAAGTTTTTGCTCCAAGGCGTTTTCGCGACAAAAATTTTTTGCTCTAAGGCGTTTTCCCGACAAATTTTTTTCGCTCTAAGGCGATTTTGCGCCAATCTTTTTTTTTCGCTAGGAGAGGTTTTCGTGATAAAAGTGTTCGCTACATAGCATTTTCGCAACGGGAAACGTTGCTTTGGCATCCTCTGTATTAGGGTTGCAGTTTTTTCAGTGCAAATCGGAACATTTCTTTGTAATGATAGCTTATATAAACTTGAAGTCTGGAGAATTAAGAGTAAAAAAACTTCAAATTACAATAATTAATTATAATTTAGAATGATTATCATAAATTAACTTAAATAAAAGTGCTTTTCATCACGATGTATTCTAATATTGTTTAAGTGTCATAGTAAATTCTTTTGCAAATGCGTGGTGAATAGCATATAATTCATCGTTCTTACTTGATTTTTGATTGAATTTGTCTGACCAGAAGTTCCGCCCGACCATAGACCTCAAGCGTGGGAATCGCAGAGACGAAAGCCTGACGCGGTCGCGTGCCACGACAATGGTATTTCCGTGGATAAAGTTGATGCGATATCGGGTGTTACCAGCGTAGCAAATGGAACTTCTTTTAATACACATTAAAAACTTGTGAGGACTAAGATGGATATTGTCGAAGTTGAGTCGTCAAGTTGTTGGGAAGTGAAAGGAGCAGTTAGTGGGTGATAAAAAATAATGGCCAGCATAATGAAGTGCGTGGAATGCAATAAGATTTGCAAGAATGGCGTTAATTTGCAACGAGTGTAATCCAAGGTTTCACTTCAACTGCACGAAAGAAAAACCGGCTGCACGGCAGAAAATAGGAAGTGTAAGGGGGAGACAGCAATGAAAAACTACGGAGGCTTTTATCGGAGAAATATACAGAGAGGCTGAGGGAAGCGCAGAAGAAGAGCGAGAAAAGGATCGAAGAGTTGGTGAGTGAAAAAGAAAAAAAATAATTACTGAAGGAGAAAGAAGTACCTATGCGTTAAAGAGAAGGAAAATGAGAATTGTGCTGTAAGAATTTTGGGTGAATCGATTTTCAGGTATGATGGAGAGTATTGTAGGAATAGTTATACAGCTGTGGAATGTTTTCCAGGAATCAGGAAAGGAAAATTAAAAAGTTGAAGAAACAAGAGATGAAGTGATTTCGTTTGTGAAAACCAACGATGTGAAATCAGTGAAGTCTGAGGAGCACTAAATGGGTTGTTAGTGGGTATTAGTGTGATATTTGTTTTCTTGAATCTTAAGAATTATTTTACAGAAAGACGAAGTTTAGAAAAAGCTACTAACGTAATACCAAAAAAATAACAATAAATAATATGAAAGATGACCATCTTTATGACCACTATGGAATTTTAAGCTGAAGATAGATAAAGGAAAAGTTGAATGAATAGGAATAAATCTTAAAATTCAGTAATTTAGATTCAGCTCGTACAGTATTTATAACACGTTTACAATCGTGGAGATAACTATAATTAGTTTTAAGATTCTTTATACCTCTGAAAGTGGATTGCTTCAAAGAGGGCAATTAAAGGCGTTATATATTTTTAGGAAATACCAAATATAACGGATTTTTTTATTCGTTAGATATTAATAACATAAAAATGTGCATAGTCATATCGGACTTATTGGCGAAACTTGTTAAACTGAGAGTTTAAACAAGAATTTTCATAACTAATGGATAACTATTTTTGGAACCCTGAATAAAATTCTGCATGTTTCTTTCAAAGGTAATCTATCCATATCTGATTTAACTCCGACTTTGAGAAAAGAAAAGTCTTTATTTGGCATGAAATAAATTCCTTATGGCAGCCCATGCCCAATTCTTTCATTGGAAAATCCCGTTGGGCGTTTCCATGTCAAGTCCACTCCGCGGTTTCGTTGGTGTCAATCAGACGGCAACACGGGGAAAACGGATACAGGCAATAATAGCAATCCAACGAAAATCTGAGAAACCGTTCTATCAAGTAAGACTGAGGTCTGAGTTGGTGTAAAAGTGAAGAGATCGACAGAAAACAAGACGTATGCTAAATTAGGAACCAAAACTTACAGTATGTTGAGGATGTAAGAGAATGAAAACTCATCGATTTCAGTGACACCCTATGAGAACATCTGAAAATAGTATCTATTCCGGGGATTATTTCTATACAGGTCATTTTAATTTAATTTTGCGAATAAAATGAATTAAACGAGTATAGAGGTGGCAAAATTCTTGCATGAGAACTATTTTTACTTTACCAAGCTTATGAAAACATGACCGAAAATTTTTGATTTAATTTCAAACGATGTGACATTCTACATTTCCCGTCAGTTTTAAATATTTGCGGTTAAACTTAACTTAATTTCGACTCCGAGGAATCAAGTACACGATTGCTTCGTAATGGTAAAAGAAGCTAATTTTCGAGGTGCATGATAAACCCGATGATGGTAGCACATTTTATGGCAAATTCAAGCGAAAAGCATGATGAAATCCTTTGTTTCCACCAACAAGGAAGATGAGTTAGCCAAGGTAGAGAATGAATGTTTAAATTTGAGTCAGCTTCAACAATCATATACATTTTTACTACAGTATTATGATTAATTAGAAATTTATAAACTATGTATAAATAATTATCGTAACAATTCGTGTCACATGGTGTGGCACATAGTGGAACCTCTTGGGCTGAGGAAATGCTAGGGATGTGTGAAAACACCGTGACTGGAAAGCTCGGAGGGGATGGGGAGAAGGAGGAACGAAGTTTTCGGCAGAATCTGGTAAACATCAACCTCAGTCGGTATCTCTGCGTGTATAAGAATGGATACGAAGAGGGACCTCATAAGACGAAATATTGCTTTTGTCCAGCGATGTAAATTCACATTGTAATAGGTACTTTTTTCATCTTTCTCTAAATTCCTCTTGTTTTTTCTTCGGTAACCTAGGCCCCGACCATCACACATAAGATAATGAGAGATATTGATCCTAGATATCATTGGTTTGATTGGAAGGCCAAAAGAATGCTACTTTTCCCTTAAGAATACATTGCACGGATTTTTTAAAGTTTTTGTGTGGCACTTCCCAATAAGATAGATATTTCAAATTCACGATATCATTAGAGGAAGTGATTCTCGATTGTGTATGACAAAGACATCGAAATGTGGACATGGAGGAGATTGAAGAAGAGACATTGGCCAGCCAAAGTAAGAAATGAAAAGGTATTGGACAAGGTTAGAAAGGAGAGAGAACTCTTAAACAGCACCAGGAACAGAAAAGGAAAATGGATCGGACGTGTACGTATTAGGAGGGAAGAGCAAAAGAGAAGCGAAAGCATGCCAAAAATGATAAATTACATAAAAAATGGAGCCTATAAGTAAACCAAGGAATAGTCCTCAAACAGATGCGGTCATCTACTAGGCAGAATACAACATGATGATGAAGTCGAAAAGAAAGTAGAACGTAATGAAGTTTTAAACTGCAGGTTGTACTGAAATAGAAAAGAATTAAATTCAATATGAAAATAAGTAATGCAGAAATATTTACTATGAAAAATATGCTATGAAAATCATGGTCATAAATAGCTCCAAGCGCCGATTTATTTTTCTGGAAACGGATCCAGTGGTCAAGACAATATCCAAGATAGAGTACATAAAATATATCTTTTTTCCCAGACACATTTATCCAGTTACTGAAAATTTTATCTACTATATAGAATTTTATCTTTACATAATTCAGAATAAAAAATTGTTTCCTACAAAGAATGGCAGCTATACATATTTTCTTTGCAGTTCACAATCTGAAATGTTTCCGAAAGAAAGGTAAATAGACTTCCACATTCGAGGAAATCTCGCAATTTGCGAACTAATCCAAACGAGATTCCATCGTTGGAAATCGAAGATGAAATGCAGTAGTAGATTGGATCGGTTTTCAGAAATGAAAGAGCAAATGGGTAAAATTCGGGGGGTAGGGGAAAGAGTCCGTAAGAAAGATTGGTTAGTAAACCGTAAAAAGGGAGATGTTACCCAAAGTATCGGGATCGGGAGACGAAAAACATAAGGCACTCCGCGAGTATTAGGGAGAGGTTGATATATGTGCGATGGAGCGCGGTGGGAGGTTAAGAGGATTGGAAATAACAAATAGCTGAGTGTTGAATAGAGAAGAGAAAATCCAAGGGAGATGGAAACATTTGGGGAAAGAAGGGAATAAAGGACAGAGAGATTGAGGGAAAAAAGGATATTTACCTGAGTTTCTGTCTTCATCTCCAATAAATGATTTCACTCACCGTCCAAAACATCAAGTGCAATATCTCGCTAAAATAATCCTTAGAGGATGAATCTCTAAAAGACAGTTTCACTGTGTGTACTCATATTTCTTTGATATCAAATGTTAAATTTGTTCTCCATTCTTAGCTCATAATTTTACTATCATATTTCTTCTCCTTGCTTACTTGGGATATATTTTTTTTATTTTATCAAATTGTCTCCAATGGTAGTTGAAAATAATTTTTTTTTCAATTTTAAAGTTCAACAGTTCATGGATGTACTACTATCTAGGTAAAACCAATATGAGAAATGCTTACCTAAGGCCCATGTTGGTCCTAGTCAATAGTTGCTTAGCTATTTGGCTATGCTATAGGGCCCCAGGGAGATATTTCAAATTCCATCTTAGATAAGATAAGTTCTTTCATAAGGCAGGATAGGGTCTTGAAATGTTATGAATGCTTACCCCAAATGACCCTCTCTCGATTTATCGAGTGTACACACTTAATGCCAGGAGTTAAGGCCCCGAAATATCATCTTCTACCTGTGGTAAGCTTATGATAAACATCTAATTTACACTTAAATAATACGATCAGGATTAACTAAAAGAACATTTGCGAATTAGTTGCGAAAAAAGATGTAGTCTCAACAGAAAATATTAAGTTTGGATGTGAGTTTCGCTTAGTTTGATAGGAGAGTTATAATTGTGGTCGAGAAAACAAAAAAATTACTCTACCTGTATATGAAAGAGACTTAAACTTACGACGTTCCCTCGATGCGTTCAGATGAGTACTGGAGTAACTTAGAGATAAAAATCGAAGGCGCCAATGGTTATGGGGAAGATTTTGGTCAAATTCTTTCGGAGGCGCGTATCCAAAAGAGGAAAAAGTTTAAATCGGTCTGAAATCGTCGTTTGGGTCGACAGAGCTTTGCTTCTCTTCTTCCGACATCCACATAAGAGAGGCTGAGAAAATGGAGGGCCTAAAAAACCCCTTCCCTTCGATGGGATGGCTTCGAGGAACAGTGGAAGGCAAATAGTCGCTCTCCTCAAAGCATTCTCTTTGACATTTGCATGTTAAACAGGAGGCCATAGGCCCGTGAGGGCGCCGAATGGATATGGGGCGACCATGGAATCGCGTGTCGCCCTTTGTCACGAAGGCTCCTCATATTCGCAACGAACCCATGTGTGCCCAAAATATCCTCAAAACTATGTACTTTAAAGCTGTTACACTTTAAAAGGTACGGAGTTCATATTGGGTGGATGATGCGATGTATAACACTCTTTTTCTCAGGAACAGTAACTGAGGCATAAGTAAACCATAGAGAGACATTCAAATAATTGGTTTTCTCCGAATATGCATGTAACATGAATTTTAGAAGCCGGTTTTTAATTATTTTTTCGGATCGTCATAATTCTGTCGACTTATATCGATAGCTCTAATTAATGTCATTTTCATAAGTGTTATCGTCATATGCATATTAAAAATCATAAGTGCCAGAAATATACTATTTTCAGGAAATCATAGATCCAATGGTAAAACCATCGTGAAATATTTGAGATTGCGCTAAGGTAGCATAGATTGAGCCCCAAAATTTCCTAAACGAGTTATTTTTTCATAAGAATGTATTGTGATACTACTTGAACATTAATTTATTGCACTTTCCATCCTGACAGCAGATAGATTAGAGACAAGAAAAATTTAGACGGCTACAAAGAGGGCTATGGTATTGTATTCTTCACTATCGCTATTTTTTACAGTATGATCTCCTGTGTGCGACTCCAGACCACTCAGGAACTCAAATGAGAAATATTTATTGAGTCCATTTTTATTACTCGCAGCCTTTATTTATATCGCAACATTTAATTTGCAATAATCATCTTATAATTTTGGAGCAGAATTAAAATGAAGGGGAGTAAACAAAGATTTTTATCTAATTTATCTGATCATTTTCAATTTGAGTACAACCGTGATTTGAAACAGCATAATTTTGAAAACTTCATTTTGTTATAATATACGTATAATATAATCCATACGTGGTCGAATTTGAGCTCTAGTAAATATATTGGGGAAGATATTTTCATAAGGAGTCAATCGGGATGCATAAATGATTTTCTGTCTCAGTAAAAGTAATTCTGTAGGTTGGAAAATTAAGGTGGAGCTCTACGAGGTATTACATGGCATAGGAAAAAATTTGATGAGATGGGGTATGAGCTGAGAAACCGTTTGACATCGGCCGATTTCCAAGGGCGTCAGAATGGCACGAAACTGTTGTGATTAGGCCGATCTAATACGTGTGAAATGTATTTTGGGCGACAGAGAAAATTGAAATGAGCATGAAACGTTTCTACGCGTTGTCTACAATTGCCAACATTGTCACATAGAAAAAGCGACGAAAGTATGCTCCTTCAAATGATTTATCAGGCAGAAGTATTTTCTTTTCTATATTACCGAATAATTTTCAAAAATATCTCAGTTAATACGATCCCGCTTAGACGTACTCGGGTGTGATTATTTCATATTTTAAAAATATTTTGCATGAATATTTAATGAATGAATTTTTCATAGAATACATATTTAAATTAATATTGATTTGGAAAATAAAACTACCTGGTGTTAGCAACAATTACTGAAAATTTTGCCAAGCAATGACGGACAGTTTCTGCTAGTCGGTTAATATTCAAAAGAGGACCTGAAACATTAAAAGCTTCACTCGGGACGATATAAACATCTTTTCAGCTTTCAATGGTAGCATATATTTTCATCTACGTCTGGATGTCAAATTACTTCGCTGGAAACTATTTCATGAGACAAGCACGCATAGGATTGAAAATTCCGTTCGATGAGAGGGACATTCGCTCCAATAATTATAATAATAATAAAACGTCTTTATTAGGGCGAGATTGAGACTAGACAGTCTCTTCTTACATCTAACCCTTCGTCATAGAGAGCGTGAAATTAATCGGTGTTGATCGTTCAATCGACGGATTCGTCAACGTCTTCGTGGTAGGACCTCGTAAGGAATGACGATAAAATGATTTTAATAATAATAATAATAAATCGTCTTCATTCGGGCGAGATTGAGACTAAAAGTCTTCTCTTCCATCTAAACCCTCGTCATATTTGATACAGTTGTTTATTTAAGAAGATAGAAAATAGAATTCTACGCCTTAACTATGAGAGGAATTTTCGAAAGGTGCGAGAAGGGCAGTCTGAAGAGCTGTTTCTACGACTACCTAGTTGTATGTTAGCGAAATTAGGATGTGTGAAGAACTCTTGAACTGGAGGCAGTTGAAAAGGATAAAGATCATGTGTGGTGAATACAGATTGTATGGGGTGTGTGAGGACTGCATAATGAATGAATGTGCAATGAAAATGCTTTGTATGAGAGGGAAGTTTGCCGCGTAGTAAACGACCGGCGCGGAAACTTAGGCGCATCCTGGAAGTGATATTCCTGCAAACGTATTCCTGAATGTAATTCATCTTAAGACCTTCAGTTCCTCGTGACTGCCAGTGTTCGTTCTTTCTACCATCAGTTTTGTTTACGCGTGCTTTCACTATTATGCAGTCAGTTATTAAAGTTTTCGAGGAAGTTACTACTGTACACGGCGTGAAAGAGAGACACTACTTTAGAATGCGAGTAATGGCTATAAAGAATGTGAGAAGAGGTAGATGTCCATTAACTATTATACTTATCACCTATATAATCTAGGTTTCACCCAATAGGTTTTACAAAGGTAATTTTGTACGCGGTTAGATTATTCGTTGGGTTACATTTATAGAATAAATGGGCAAAAAAAAATTGCTAAATTTGTGTATCAGGAGATAATGAAAGGCTTCAAAGGGAGAGGAAGAACGAAAATAAGTTGGCTTTGGTGAAAGATATTCTTGTATAAAGGTTAAACAAATTCCATGTATAGAAGTATGAATGCCGTAAGAGAGAAAAATGCAAAGACAAGAAGAGAACTGAGGTACACAGTCACTAATAACACAGTTATAATAAAATTTAGTGTAGTATATATAATTTAGTGACTATAGCGAAGTAAAATTTTTAAACACAGACATACGCTAAGACTTCTTCCAGAACGGCTGTAAAAAGAATTGGTGAAAGGCAGTCGCCTTAACTTATATAAAATGGATCTCATTAAGACAAACGAAGAAAGAATGGATGTGAGGTTGTAATAGAGCATCACAACATTTATCCCTACCTCTTTTTAAAGATTATATGTGCATGATTAAAACTCAAGTCTACATCTTTAGAGACATAACAGCATGCTCTTTTATATTAAGAAAATCGGAAAGAGTTACGAGAGGGTCTTGTTTTGTAAATGTGAACTGAAAATGTCCTATTTTCGGCGTCGGAACGAAATTCGTAATATTTACAGTCAAATATTAAACCAACGGAAAGCATTCGGAAAGTGAAACTTTTTATTCATACACTTCGTATTAAGTAGTTATAAGATACAAAGTATCGCGTTAATATTATGTTTATTTGCAGAGATATAAAATGCTAAACTTTAAAATGTTTTTCGCACTACACTTTTCGGGCGGAGGTAACTTCATGTTCATCCCGATTTCTCGTGCCTTATACGTCCGCGATGAAAAACAAGAATTAGGTTTTTAGAGAGACAAAAGCATGCACTTTCTTTTAAAAATAATTTGGAAACGTTTCGAGAGGGTCTTTTTTTATAAATGTGAGCTGAATATACCCTATTTTCGGCGTCGTAACGAAATTCTTAATATGTAAAGTCAATTATTAAACCAACGGAAAGCATTAGGAAAGTGAAACTTTTTATTCGTGCACTTCGTGTTACTTTGTTATAAGGCACAAAGTATTACGTTAATGTTATGCATATTTGCAGAGATATAAAATGCTATACTTTAAAATTTTTTTCGCGCCACACTTTTCCTGCAGAGGTAACTTCATGTTCATCCAGATTTCTCGGGCCTTATACGCCCGCGATGAAAAACCAGAATTAGGTTTTCAGAGAGACAAAAGCATGCACTTTCTTTTAAAAATAATTTGAAAAAGTTTCGAGAAGGTCTTTTTTTGTAAATGTGAGCTGAATATACCCAATTTTCGGCGTCGTAACGAAAATCACAATATTTGCACTCAATTTTTAAACTAACGGGCGA
>KZ308510.1:676426-693144 GCA_000376725.2 Ladona fulva
CACAAAGTTTCGTGTTTATTGTATGTTAATTTCAAAAGATATAAAATGCCAAACTTTAAATTTTTTTCGAGCCATAATTTTTTGGGCCGATTTTGCTTCAAATTTTCTTCTCAGATTTCGCTCATAAAAGACTTCTTATTATTTGTTTAATAGAGCAACATAGGGTGTATAAGAATACCAAGTTTTGTTTTACTCAACGGAATACTGCGTGAGATAACGTGTCTCAAATTTGCTAAAAATCGCTGTCTAACTGTAGAAGGCTGCGGTAGGGGGTCAAACAAATGACTATATCTCAGCAAATATTTCATCGATGGATGTAAGACTTGGGAAATGTTCATAGAAGATATAAAGTTATGTTCACACAAAATTTCATTGAAATCGGTGATGGTCGAGCGGGGACCGTTGGTCCACTTGACATGGAATGGCCCCGTAACAATTTTTTACAAAACTTATCGTCTTTCACTGCACTTTTTCTAATTCCCGAATACAACACTTCTCTGCAGGGTCCCATATACTACACGCATATTCCAGGTGAGGGCTGACCAACGCAACTTAACATCGCTCACGGACTTTTTCGTCGCTCCTTCCGATCAGTCAGATCTTTTCGTCCGTTAATTGAAGCGGAATTGATTATGCTCCTCGATGTGATACAGATTCAGAAATGGATTCGTGATTCGAAAAAGGAAATTAAGTGGATGAGAAAGGGTGAATGGTTCGAGGATTTTGGACAGGCGCTTAATAAGGGAAGAGACATTTGAAAAATGAAATTTCTGTAGCGCTGCCATGTGCAGATACAGACATGAAGCGGAGCATTCATGTTTCAATTTAGATATCTTTGTCTTCGAGCATCATTCGTATGCTATCACTTCTTCTCTGATAATTTAGACGATGCATTATCACGATACGTAAAGCCGAGGTAAAGAACAAAATTTTAATGGCCGTTTTCGTAGATACCTCTTTGAAACTTGAGTATAATTCTAAACAGGTTTCGATTCATCCAAAGGATTCATAAAAACATATACATAAGGCGTTTATGCAAAGTAGTGAGTTTCCCTAAATTGTCCTTAATCGTCCAGAATTTATTATTTATCATAAATTTCTTTATATTTTATCTTCAAATTTTATTTGCTATATACTTACGTTTATGTAAAAATTATTTTATTTGCTATTATAATTTATTCTAATGGGAAGGCCATTCGTTCGTGTATATCCATTAAGTATATTTATGAAAAACGTAATTTGATATTTGGATGCGAATTACTTATGCTTACTTACCACATAAATAGAGGGGAATATCAATTGCTAACCATCGCATTCTACGGAAATAACAATGTAATAGATAAAGGCGAGGTTAGGCCCAAGCGGAGCACTCTTCCATTCAACCATGTATCTCGTTATGATATTTACAAAACGTAATTGAAAACAAACAGAAAGAGTAGAGAGTGGAAAAAAAAACTTTGCAACTAAAGGTCAACCAAGAATAATAGATACTGAGGGGATAGTATCCACAGAGAACGGAGATAAAAAAGCGAAAACACAGAGAAAGAAAAAAAGGAAATATGAAACGCAAATGGATTAAATTACAAAAACATAGATCCGTAACCATCTTCATTGCAATTCATGCTAATTTTCTTTGTTAGTTATAGAGGCTTCAATAAAATATAGGAAATCTCAGAGGTTTTTTTAAATAAAAGAAGCATGATAAATGAGATTGATGTGAATGCTACACACACACACACAGCCGCGCCGTCCTATAGATGCTAGGGGTAAGCGTTTTTTCCCGCGGATTTGAATCAATCAAAATCAAGAAATCAGATCAGAATTAAGGGCAACGTTAAAGGAATCAATGATGTAAGTTCGTAGAATTTGTTTTATTTCTTTCAGATATTATGTAGCTAGTTGCCACAATCCAAATAAATATCACTATAGAACAGACGAATTTTTATGAAGCTAGACCTTTCCTTCGGAAATAATTGTTGGTTTTAAGGAGGTGAATTAGTGCTGTGTAAAAGGAAAAGGTGAAATATCATTTCCAATATTGAAGTTTTTTTCTAATAGATGAAAAGCACAGGGAAATACGACGAAATAATCCTTACATCCAAAGCTTAAATTATGTAACATACATGTCCACAAGTCAGACGAAAAACTATTCTTTCCATTTATAAGAAATGAAAAACTTGGTAGTTCCATATAGATTTTACTTGCGACCGGTTACTATTCATCCGAGTCATCATCAGGTACAACCGGAAATTTTCAAATTTTTGCAAATTTTCAGGGAAGTCTAATATTTACATTTATTTATATCATATTTATGTAGTTATTTTACTATNTATTATATATTGTATTAATAATATACAAAAATTTGTACAGTATGGAAATTTCCGGTGCAATGTACTTGTTGAGGACGCGGATGAGTCGAAACTGGACACAGGGTTTTCATTTCTTATTTATGGAGTTCCACCATGGGGTAACTCATATCAATTATATTCCTTCCATCGTCACGACTTCTGGGAATGTTAATTCCATAGTAGGCAAAGCATTTCCACATACTTAGCCCACACTTGACCAAATACGCGGGAAATATTTTAGCAAGCGTATTTCAAATATATACCGAGCTTTCGTTTTGTAATATCTGGAAAGAGGAGGAATGAATTACAGGTGGGAGCAAAAGACTTTTTATGGATATTCTCTGCTCCTTCCATAGAGAAAAAAGAGAGTCAAAGGAAGAAAGATTAGGCGAAGTTTCATGAACATCAATAGTTGTTCGATGTTTCCCATTTTCTCCCGAACCTCCCAATAAATCTTTCCGTGATTTTTCAAAATCTACTTAAAATTACAATGGTAAGGAGCCAGAGGGCCGGCCGGTATCATTAAGCTGCAAGTTTAATACCACTGCCATGCTTCCGATGTAGTCCATTCCTAGCCGTGTACAGCCAGTGAAACTGAGCTACAGGACAGCTAAGCACCAGTAACGCAGAGCGTTGGCTTAAGAAAGTCTCGATTCTACGTAAGTACTCGATCGCCTTTAGAAGCTCGGCAAAGCTCGTGCAATTGAGTCTGTACGGCTGAGTTGTTAAAGTGAGCTATTTTAGAAAAGCATATTAAGACGGAAATAAACAAGTTCCGTAGTATAACGCCTCAACAACAACGCCTACAACCTTAAATAAAATAACCAAAAGTCTCGACATAAAACTAAAGTATGTCCAAAATACCTTATTTTCCACAGTCTGGGATTACGACCTAAAAACAACAAAATGCCGCCCAAAATATGTACCGAATGAATAAACCATTGACCTAAACACCTTCCCTTAATCCGAGCCATATGCTCTCAACTAATCCGTGATCTTCCATAAAAATGTGAACTTAAAGTGCTTAACAAAAACCATGGTTAAGACCGCGATAAGCAACGAATAAAAGTTTTCGAGCTGGAAGTGAATTTTATTCGTCGTCGTTAGTATATTAAAATCATTTATCAGCCACGGTGGCTAAGTGGTTAGCGTTTTAGTGTTACAACTCTAAGGTTACTGGTTAATTGCTAATCGGAATTATTTTCTGATTAGGGAATAATTGTGTGAGTCCGATTTTCCCTAAAGGAGTTGGCGGCAGGAATATGTCGGTTGTCATCCGACCATAAAAATCAGTACCAAACCAAGTTCAGTATCATCAACAAATTAAAAATATCGTTAAAAATCATCAGCCGACCCCGTAAGTGATGGGAACAAAGCTAAAAAGGAAAAAAAATAAGAAATCTGTTTCCGCATTTTTACCCAAATTATTGTTGCCTCTCTCCGAATAAACGCACATATTTACTTGTATTGACATTTCATTTTTCATCGCAGAAATATTTTCTTTAATTCTGATTACATCCGTCTCATTCCGCTGATTTGAAGACATCCAAACCAATCTCGCTTTACGGTAAGGAGAAAATCAATGTCCCTTTAAGATACATCCACGCATCAATGGACAAAGGAATTCCTACATATGGAGCTCAGTTCCCCAGCATTCAGTTTATCCGTATCATTTAGCATTTGATTCGTTAATTTAACACTATGGGATAAAAAGCCGGAGGTCATACGTGGGAACGTAAGGGCCGAAAAATTATATCGTAATGATGTTTCAAAAAGTAGCATTAAAACTGACAATCAAGAGTTAATCTGATCCGTTGATGTTCTAATGTAAATTATATCGATATTCGAAGGCGTAAATTCGTAGAAAGTCATTGCAGGTACAGTTGTTTTACAAAACTTCCACCAAATGAAAGCCGATACCATTGATAATGAATGTTTTTTTGTTAAAATAACATTCAGATGGGTAAATGAACAAGCATATCAACAACATAAAGATGTGAAAATAACTTTGTAAATTTCATTTCTTTCTTTCCCTAGAAAATTTAGGTGTCGGGACTTACGGTAACACGGACTCATGGTAGCAATCGAAATAAGTAGACACATGGGAACACTTTTGAAGGCGACTATATACCTGGTAATGTCCATATAGCTATTCCTTAGGGTCTTCTTGGGTTGGGTTCCTGAGTATCTCAAGTTGAATAATCTTACCTTACACAAATTCTCAATCCGTCTATACATTGATATTTTCGCTAATTAGTAACTATTATTAGCGAATCACACACTTCAGAGAAATATTTCTTATATTATAGATATTGCGTAAAGACATTACTNAATGAAACATTTTTTCAGATGTACCATTACAAATGAATAAGGAATCGTTTCAGAAAAAAGGTACGAGTCCATCAAATTGCACGATCTTTCCAAGACAACGCTCAAGAGCCAACTAAACACTTCAATATGACTCTGGTTAATTATATATGTTAATAATTTGTGTTTGCTACAAAAGGACATTATCAAGCGATGTATTTTTGCGAACTATCTTAGGTTCTTCCCTATTTAATAAGTTTTTATTTAATTACCGCGCGATAGTACCTTCAACATTTTTCAAAACCCTTTCCTAAAAAGCACTACGATGCCTTGAAATCAAACCCAGTAAGACCCACAGGTTAACTTTATGGACCCTACCCATGTAGTCGCCTCCAAAAGTGTGTCCACATATTTCGAGTGTTACCATGAGTCTGGTATTCGAAAATGTTGTATTCCCAAGTTTTTGCTTGATTATGATTCTGCGACTACTGATAAGATTGTCGCTGAGCTTAGTTGAGGAATGGACAATTTTATCCAAGATTAAACTTATTAGAATTTATTTTGAAACTTCAACTTGAAAGTTTTTCCGCAAAATCCGAATCACAGAAAAGTATTTTCACAGAAAATATTGCGTACAATATGCGTACAAATAACTAAGAATAACACATATATGCGTACAAATAACTAAGAATAGATAACGAAGTAACAAAACTCAAACTTTTTCAATAACAATGCGAAGTCTCACATCCCTCACTCTATAAAATCATTTTTGGCCTCTTGACCAGCTTTTTTCGATTTTAGCCCACTGTAGGTTCGTGCATCATATTGACGGTTCAAACGTCGCCCGTTTAAAACACACGGGGAGGATTCGAATACATTTTTCCGGCACTTACCAAAAAGATAAATATCTATAACACAACATATTGCTTTGGTTCGAGTTCACGTTTCATACTCGAGGTAGACTTGGTTCTATAGGTGATACTAGGATCGACGCCAAGGTGTATCAAATTTTCGTCTTTTAATAATCTATAGAATACTAGGAATTCATTTTCCTGGTATTTCCGGAATTTATTTTGACTAGTAACATTAGAGAATTATGGAAAACAATACACCATAGCGTAATAAGAAATAACATTGTAATAATATAGAAATAAAGTAATTAATGTTTTAAATAACATTTTTCAAACACCAACTATCAATGACTTAGCCCGGGGGGATTATGTGGGTTCCGGAAACTCCATTGCAGAGCGTGGGGTCCGGATTCTGAATTAGGTCCTGAGAAATGACTGACTTAGAAACACTTCTACTTTTTCGGAAGTTGGTCCGTGCGATTTCTTTATTTCAGTTGGAAATTCAGAAATCGTAGAAAATTACCTCATATTCAAGAAGGCTATCTCCATCCAAACGTTGATTTTCCTTGGACTTAAATTGGACTTTTTTGTTTTATAAGTTTTTATTATATTGTATTAATTGTAGGTATCGATTACTTGTATTTTCTTTTATATTTATGACGTACTGCCTTCGGGAGGTTTTGGGGGGTTTCCCTCCCGACTTGGGTGAATACCAGGCAGGGTATTGTATTTCCTTCTCCCCCTGAAAAGATGACTACCACCTGGCCTGGAGCCTATTTGTAGTCCTATGGTGCAAATAAATAAATAAAACGTGTTTTTAAAGGAAGATGCATGAATTCGGACTCTACAATTGTATTGTTTTGTAAGACCATTATTTCTAAATGAATATTGTCAAAGAATTAAAGCGGTTATATCGCACTTTTTCACTCGGCCCCCTGAAAAAGATCCCATCGCGAGTTTTACTGTATAAGCACGATGTTGATTGTTACGGTAGATTGATTAATGAACAATTTTGTCATATTTTTATTGTTCTTAAACGTTTTGCTACTGAAAATTAATAAAAAGATAACTTCTATTACAATAAATAATTAGTAACTTTAGTACTAATTATAACTGGCTTAATTATTAATTTTCTCGGTATTCCTTTAACTTATACATTTATCTGCATAATATTACAAAACAGGGGGCTGGAGCGGCAAACTGAGCAGACTATCAGGAGCGTAGACAGAATTTGTCTAAGGGTGGGGTCCTAAGATCGATGGGCTAAACGCAAAATTGCCTACAACCTAAGGGGTTGGGAAACATTTTCCTACAATTGTACTAAAAATGAAAAAATTCATATTTATGTACAAAGATCCTGCAAAATTTCAGAGGCATGTGTTATTGTGAATATTTAAACATATATATTTTCGTATTTGTTTCTGTAAGTAAGGAGAAATGAACGTTTTCTTGAAAGCTGCAGTTATTCTCTGTTCGACTATGCAATTTTTATGAACATTAAGATGCGAGAAGGAAACAGTTCCTAGGAGGAATTTAATTAGATGCTTAAAAAAGGTAGCTAGCAAAGGCTTAAAAGTGTTATCGCGGGTTGATAAACGGAAATAAAACCAACCCAAATTATGGGAAAAAATTCTAATGTTATCCTTGCTCAAGTAAACGCATGTTTTACCAAGGAAAATACAAATATGTATAATTTAGTAATCGACATAGTTTAAAGAAAAGTTGCTAATATTTGAAATGCTAACACATGTTCCTAATTTACCATAATGAAAATAATTTAAACAAAAATGTATGTAATTCGCGGTGAATTAATGGTTTCAGAACTTTAAATCTACTTTTAAAATAAATTACTTTTTCCGAGATCACTCTTTTTATGCCTTGTATCACTACTACCGGGTTTGTAATACTATGTAGACAAGTGTTTAAGTTGAAGGTATACGAAGTTAATTGATAATTAAGTTAATTATAATTAATAGTTAAGTCACTAATTATTTAATGCGAAGAAGTTATCGTTTTATTAATTTTCCCTTTCAAAATGGTTAAGGATAATAAACATATGTCAAAATAATTCATTTATTAATCTACCGTAATAAACAACATTGTGTTTATACGAGTAAAGTAGAGTAAAGCTCCCTAAAGACGCTTTTCAGGAGGCTAAGTGAAAAACCACGATATTTACTTGATAAGCGGGATTTAAAAACGTTTTATTGCAATTGCTATCTTGCATATTGAAAAAGCTCAGTGAAGGTTTCTTTGGGTGTTTAATTTTTAAAAACGTGCTTTCGACCTTAAAACGAAAAGGTATCATCTTTAGTTTGCTTTAATCAACAACAACTGAAGGTAGGATAACTAGAGGTAGCGCTTTGATAGATCGGTTTGATTCTAGGTTATTTTGTTGATTGATTGATTGGCTTATTCACGTCATAATTTCTGAAGTCATAGTTTGGAGAAAGTCAGCATCTTAAGGAAAGAGATGGCCTTCATTTATTGGTTACTTTTCATCTTTTTCTCAATAGAATGAAACATTTTTTCAGATGTACCATTACAAATGAATAAGGAATCGTTTCAGAAAAAAGGTACGAGTCCATCAAATTGCACGATCTTTCCAAGACAACGCTCAAGAGCCAACTAAACACTTCAATATGACTCTGGTTAATTATATATGTTAATAATTTGTGTTTGCTACAAAAGGACATTATCAAGCGATGTATTTTTGCGAACTATCTTAGGTTCTTCCCTGAGAAGAGATTAATGGGGAGTATCCCATTCTATCTCAGTGCTAGAATCGCCTCCTACCGTAGGATGAAGATTTTTCTTTCGTGATACCTTCAGTTTCTTATCAAGAAATCAGCAATCGTAAAGAAGAGTATCGAAAGAAACACCCTTATTTAGGAAACGTGACAGACGGGGGAAGCCGAGAATGGCAATACAGAAGATCTACAAAGTTCTTTGTCAATGAAGAATCTTTAATAACAATACTTGTACAAATCCACAAGAAAAAATATCATTTTAATGATATTCATTTCTTGTTAACCAAATGAGGTGGACATTCGACTAGATGGGGTCGCAGGGCATCTAGCGACTGAAAAAATCCACCTTGTAAGTGGATTGCAGATCGCCTTGCGCTGTATTCGTACAATGTGTTTCATGTGATATGGACGCGGACCGGAAGAAAACCACGCATGAAGAGGGAGCGCTATAAGAGGGTTTTTCTGTATTTATCCATCCGATATCGGTAACTTCTACAACAAATGCATTGAGGAACAAATTTAAAAAAATTATAAACTGCACTTCCTGGAAAGACAGCAGTATGAAATCAAAGGAATCGTAAGAGGATTATTGCTTATCATAAGTCGTCGTTATTTTAAGAAAAGTATCCTAATTGCTAATTCAGATGACTAATATATTCTTTTCCACAGACTCATTGTTTTGCCATCTCCTGCAGGCTTTATTTCTACGACAATATTTATTTAGGGAAAATGGCCCTACAAAATCTAGCCAAGTAGCGAAGGAAGTAAAATTTATTCTTATTTTTGCCGTGGAGTACGGCTTTGATGTGATATTCCGAAAAACATGATTAAAGCACGGAATATTAAAATCTTTTGTGTGTATGCAATGGGTACAACAAACGCAATTGTTGTATCCGAGTTCAGGTATCCTCCTACAAAAACACATTTGGAATTTAAGTCTATGTAAAATCAATGGCAGGATGAAGATAGTCTTCTTGAATATGAGGTAATTTTCTATGATTTCTGAATTCCCAACTGCAATGAGAAAATCACAGGGACCAACTTCCGATAAAGTAGGAGTGTTTCTAATAAATCGTAAGAAATCATTAATTAGGATTAGCCATTAATAAACCTAAAGGGGGAATCCAGACTACACATAATCACCCCATGGCTAATCCAGTGGTAGTTGGTAATTGTGTAATATTAATTTTTTATAAATAGTTTACTCTATTTCTAAATTATCCTTTTTTGAGTCTTCGTTTTGGTCATGATAACCAATAACAGGAGTATATTTACAATAAACAAACATATACAAATTTAAATCCACTTATCTTTATAAAATTTGAACTAAAGTGTGAAATTTTGCGAGAGACCATATCACCACGAAAACTGGAAATTCTTCCTCCGAAACAATTTTTTCAAGCAACATCTGCTACGCACGTAAGTGAGTGTGCAACAAGTCCCGTATCTAACGATATCGACAAATTCTCAAAATTATAAACAGTGCCACAAACAAATGTCCACGTATGTCATTTATTCTGAATTTAAAGGAAATGTAACCGTTAACGACCTGAAAAGACTAACGATATCTATCTATTCAGGAGATAGACGTTGACCGAGAGATATATCTTTAAAATCGTTTTTCTTCGACCTTATGAGGGGTATTCATTTCTTTTGATTATCATTCGCTGTAATGACGTTGAGCAAATTTTTCTAACGATTAAATCTTTGGATTATGTGGAAATAATTGCTCATTATGGTGACAAAATGATCATTCTACAGAACACAATTATTCTTGAAATTATCCGATAGTCGGTAGCTTCATTTTATAGTTTTTTATTGCGTTTATTCCTCAACAAAATTGTATTGTTAACGCCGAACCTTCCCTTTCGATACCACTGTGTTACGAGCAGAAGACTATCCGAAACGATACCGAGAAATTCCTGTTCTTCAGCTATTTGTTAATCTGAATTCCCTTTTCAATCGAATCGTTTTAGAAAATAATTTATTTAATAAAATAAAGAAAATTAATTTTTAAAATTCCTCTCGAAGTACTCCAAATTTCAATTCTTACTCACCGAATGCCTGATGTGTTTCTCTATTGGATACTGCTTTGGGCTGCCTTTCTTTAATGTAGGTTAGTGTACGAATTCTCGAAATCCGAAGCGGCGGCTTGCTTTGAGGATCTCCCGATGAACACTGATCCGCAGATGCTCTTGCTACCCCAACCTCAAACTCAGCGCATGCGCCTATCCCCTAGCCGTCAATTTTCCTCTCCGATTCTTCATAACAGATTTCCTTTTCTCGTACTTATTAGGATTTGGATATTTTCCCTCACAAATTATGGGTTTCTAGAGGCAATATCCTCACTCAACCTATATTAAACTGCGTTTGATGCTCAAAGAAATAATTCTCCAGGGACGTGTACACCGTTCTCTCCTTTCCTGGTTCTTAAAAAATTGAAATTTCTCTTATGAGGGTACACCCGCGAAAACTGTCTGCCTATTCATCACATAAACATAGAAGACCGACGCTACAGTGTATGCTGTAACAAATTAAACAAACAAAAGGAAGTGCGTTGAAAAAGATGGATTTCAGAAAATTCAAAGAGAAAAAAACGGTGACTCGAATAACGTGCAACATCTCAGATGGAAATTATTTCTTTCCAGTGAAGATATTAGAATTTCCTTTTCACGAGGACTCCTCGTAGAGATATTACAGCGCGAGGACAAAATTTTCCGTAGGCGATTGGTCTTTTTCACTAATGAGAACTCTGTTGGGATAGTATTCCAGAAAGTAGCTCTTGTTGGGTTTCTAATCCTCTAAAGGCATTGAACGAGTATATCTGAAAACTATGGGTTTGAAACATAACTGCTTAAGATATCAGGGATCATCCACGATCTTAAAATGCAGTCTTCACGCTCTTGAGAAGCTGAAATACATGTGAAACTGCTTTTCGTAAGCCGGAACTTTATCTGAAATACCCGCACTGAAAATTTGATGTTTCGAATAAATCAAGTAAATATTTATAAAACTAAATGTTGAACAAATTGGAGGTAAATAATTTGGAGGTAATATTTATAATCGATGAAAATAATATGAATCTTCATACAGTGTCTTTCTTACGAACCTTTTCTCGAGCTCTCATTACCTATAGTAATAATACTTTTCTAAATTATGTTATGGTAATAGAGCTTCCAGTCGGTTAAAATGAGTTTTATTGGAAGGCTTTGAATCGTTTGGAATTAAATTGGAGACCAACAGATACACGAAATGATGTATATTGGAAATTGGAAAATTGGGTTTATATCAAAGTTTCCATAGATTCAACAGATGGTTAGAATGTAGTTATTGCTCGGATTAAATTTTTTTCTTTACTGGAAGTGAAATGAATACCTTATCTACTATAAGTTGTTAATTTTTCGTGCCTTGTATAGTATTTGGTGTTGCCAAACATCTTAGAATATCGGAATACTTAGTCGGACGAAAAGGACCACCACTCGCGGGTGTTCATTTCCATGCTGCGAGTTTCCATGCAAAGCATTACACTACTTCCTACTCCACTGAAACTTGGAAAAGCTCCTTCTGTAATTGAAACGTAAGTAGATGCACAATTGATATTCTTAAATTGTTAGCTTACTCCTTATTTTGAGAGAGCCATAACACCGAATACTGACATCACCAGCTCTAATCGAAAAAGCTAAGCAACGATGGTAGAAAAAAATATAAAGAACGCTGAAATCTATAATCTAGAAGCTAGAGCGCTCCATGAATCATCTTCAGTCAGGGAAGACAATCTTGATAATGGAGAATACTCAGCTGATGACACGCTTTCTGGGTTCTGCTCTTAGTCGTATAATTGTCCGAATTCATCACAGTTTGGATACTTGCGGTAAATGTGTTTTATTATTTGAAGTAAATGTATATGTTTCAATTTTAGAAGTTGTGCTTGAGAACGTTTCATCGAAAGACTTTTAGTCTATACTAAATTGTAAAAAAATAATATTATTGTAAATTTATAATTTTATGTAATAAAATGGTAGAAAATTTACTAATGTATCCATTAATTTATTGGTCCTAATCAGTTTTCCTATTCCCCCTCTAGTCGTCAGGCAAATATTTATTTCCTCCGGACTAGGTGACCGGAAGTAATTTTGGTCATATGTCCGTGAATCTCGTGGAGGTCAGTCTTCAGTACCAAGCCTCGAAAATTACGATTATTGAATCGGTAGACAAAGCGAATCTATTAAATCGGCACTAGCAGGAGTGCTTTACTTTAGATGATGGGTGCATTAACGAATTTTCTATGCACGTTGATTCAGAGATGAGACCAATCGAGTTGTCAGTGAATGGGATACCAAAGTTTTGCGACAAGTTGACAGGAAAAAGGCACAGGGACCCGAAGGCATCCCATTGCTAGTTATTCAAACACTGACGAATGAGCTTTCTCCCCTTCTTCTCGTATTTTATAGGAAAACTTTGGACGAGTGCGTTGTACCAATGTCGTGGAGAAGAGCGCATATCACTCCGATTCTGACAAAAGGGCGTTAAACCGTACAATTCAAAAGCAATCAGGCTGTAAATTTAAAACTAAACAGGTATCAGCACTTCTATTGGTTATGACTTTCGAAGTTTCTTAATCACACAAATGGGAAAATGGACGATTATTTTTTTCGTGGTCCGATTCAACCCCTTTACCCTACTATAAAACGCGACAGTATTCGTTTAGAGAACTTACGTGCACCCCCTGCCACACGTTGAAAGATGGATCGCCTGGTACATATTTAGATTTAGATTTACTCAACAAAATGCGCATTTTCTCAATTTATTATTTTAAAATCCCGTTAGCATTATCAAGCAGCAGGAGACATTACTTTACTTTTAAATAAACCTAAATTCTCAATGTATTCTTAATGGATAGTACAAGAGCTCGGATTCGACAATCCCATAGATACTTATCCCGTTTTAGGAGGTAAAAATGAACTCCAGGCAGAAATGACTCCCGTGCCTTGAAAGGAGTCCCCTGCACCTAAGATAAGGATGACTTCCGTCTAGAAATTCAGTGTGCCGAGTAGTCTCAACCCACTCCGGTGACATGAGTACTGCACAAAATATCTTACTAAAGCATACATTACTTTATACAAATGGTAGAAGATAATGATATGAACAATGTATTTACAAACGCTTCGGCTAAAAGAAGGGTTAACTATATTGTAGCTCCTCAGGCAGACGAATCTTTGCCCTACGCGCCAAGGCGTAGTTTCCGTATTACAAATTCGTTTTTGGATGTATTTAACAAATTTAAGTTATTTGATTTTGCACAGAAATAAAATTCAGAATTTTTTCAGATACTCTTCTATAGGAAATTTATTCTTATCATNTACCCACATACAGCATTATCGCCCCGTCAGACTAGCAGTCTGTCGACAGGACTGATATGAGCAAAAATAAAATTATACATATCAGAAAATGAAATTACAAATTGATGCAGCTCAAGGCTCACATACAAGAGATAGCAAACGAAAGTGCTGAAAGTACAATTAGAAAAATAAGACCAAAATAAACGAAAAATTACAATATGTAATACATTTGTGTTACTATATGGTAAACTGGAAATCGGACCCAATAAGACGGAACTTATGATCAGCTGTGTCCATCGCCCTCTAAATACCAACTTATTACAGTTTATTGACGAACTCGGTAATCATTTCTCATCTTGTATCGATAATGCTGGCATTTTAAAGGGTGATATTAATATTGATTTAAAGTGATACTTAAAGTGATAATTACGCAGTCAGTGCTTATGTCAACAAACTGCATTTCTTTGGGTACTTCAATTGCATTCGCGCTTCTACTAGGGAGGAAACGAGAAACGGATACCTTTGTCAATCTCTCAAAGACTGTTTGTTTCTTAAAGGTTTTCTGAGTGGAATAAACGTTGTTATCCGAGCTAAAATTTCAGACCACAATTTAATAAGCTATAGACAATTTGACATTTAAATACATTAAGAGCTATTCGAAAACTTTTCCTACAAGACTAAAAGATGTATTTTAACTCTAATAAACTTACTAAAAACAATACACAAAGCCTTTGAGGTTCGTCCGACTTCAAATTATTTTACTTAGCCAATAGAATTTTCACTAAATTATGTTTCTTAGTAAATTTGAAGGATGAGAGACGATGCAGCATCAATTGGAGTCACCTGAACAGAAGCAAAAATAAAGACTTACTTGATGTCAATGAACACGCGACCAGCGGCGGATCTGCAAACTTGCCAGGGAGGGTGCATCTTGCCAAAAGGAAGGGAAACAATTAAAAACAATTTCCTTATTTACTCATCTCCAACTAAACCATTTAATACCGTTTTGTCTTGATGGTGAAAAATTAGAAAATGTAAGTTAATTTGAGCTCTTCCTCCGATCCAAGACAAATTGCTTGAAACTCATCAATCGTCCCTTTTGCCTCCCATCTTGGATCCGCCAATAAACGGCATATGGAGCATCCATAGGCAATGTATAACCATAAGTTATCGCTATTTCAGCAGAAAAGGAGACGTAAATGCAAGAATGGTCGAAGAGCAGTGATAAACCAAGGAACTCTCGAAGATTCCTGAAATATATAACTAGTCGTGGATGAAAATATGTAGAGGCAGGCGTGTGTGTTTTTATCTAAAAAGAGATTAATGAAGGAGTTGTTGGAATGGGACATAATGCTCTTTTCACGCCAATTAGAAAGAAAACAATAGACTCACCCATGGAGGGTTGTGATCGTTCTGCGTCTATTTCTTCCATCTCTAGGAAGACAAAATGTTTTGTAGTTCTCAACCTATTCATAAATATTTTGCCCTGAAGCTGTTACGTGGTCGAATCATTCACGACTAATTTTCTGTATTACTTACATTGTATTTAAGGAAAAACGCCAGGCCAAAGTAGGCTGTGGAGACGCTCTCTTTTGAAGCCGAAGGTTTGGCAGAACAAATCCTCTAATCGTTCCTTACAGAAATTTCTGCCTATCACCAAATGTTCGACGAACGAGGGACGACATGCACCCCTAAACCTCGGCACCCTGGGCGACCGCCCGCGGTTCAGGACGGCTCTGAATAAGTTGTCAGGGGGACAAGTTGTTTACCATCGCAGAAGTTTAGTAAATTTTCGCGTATTTCATCAAAATTCTCGGAATTTCGAATCAAAGACAATATATCACAGCAAAAATAAGGATCTGTAATAAATTCATCTTCCTTATGACTTCGTCCAGATTTCCTACGATTATTCTTTCTAATTTAATTTTGCAAAATAAAATAGCCTGTATCTGTTAAAATGAAGTTCATTGCATTTTTATGAGAAAGTTTGACTCGTATGGAGTTGAACCGGTGAGTATCAGGTATAAAAGTAGCGGCTGCGCGGCTGGGACTTAAAAGCTTCACAAAATACGGTTCTCGAAAATCGGTCTTACGCACACAATCTAATATATAACATACAATTATAGTATCGTATAGTATTAAATTCCTTGTTGTTGCTGTCAGAATTCGTTATAGAATTATCGATTATTTTCTTATTTAATAATTTTGATAAAAGCAAGTTACAGAAGCTTCAACATACGAATCATTTCTTTCGTGTCCTATTTGTTGAATATATTCCTTCTCTATATAGATTGGAACAATTATAAAGTAAATGTATCTGTAAGAATCTTTAGTCAAAATTTAATTATAAAGATTGGCCAAGATTCATGAAATACGGCTATTTGGTGTTAAAATTATTCTTAATTTTCTTGGAACGGTTATTTGAGATTTCAGGAAAACCTAAGCTAAATTTTCACATTGAAACGGAGAGATATAAAATATATTAGAGGCTTAAAATCTCGCGCAGATTACATCAAACTCAACTTCCTTATAAGTATCCGCAGCACCGTGAAATTTCCATAAGGAAAACATGTGTCTCAAAGTAGAGGAGCAGAATTTGTAATTCCTTAACAATGTTTCAATTTTTAATGTGAAAAAATATCCCTATAGAAATTTGGGACTCTTACAACGCGATTTCACTTTGCGAAGAATTCCTTCGTTATAATACGTGGTTCGGTTCTGTTGTAGAGCACCCAAAGTCTGTTTCAGTACATGTTTAAGGGAAAATGCTTTTCAATCATTAATAATGTAGCTGTGCAATAAATCAAACTTTTAATTCTCACGCGTCAGCACGTTCTCTCCTCAGTTCAAAATGTCCTCCCGTCACTCTCCTTGAGAAGCGGTGTAATTTATTTCATGCACGTACTAAGGGATCGGAAAAGTGGATTTCATAATGCTTTTCAGACATGTGCAATCGACACATTCCAATTTTTATTGCTATATACACAAACTTAATCTACTTGCAACATTTGCACATGTATTATATGTATTCCATATTTTTAAACATATTAAATTCAACTATTTTGACACTTTGTATAGCAATTGGCATTTTAATGCTATAAATAAGTATTATAATAATAGATA
>KZ308510.1:707282-717895 GCA_000376725.2 Ladona fulva
TGCTTTTATCCTTATATTATGGTGAATTTTACTCTCATATTATTTTTAGTATCCGTTTTTGGGGTTCTTCGCCCCATGCTGATGTAATTTTTAAGATACAGAAGAGGGCTGTAAGACTAATTTGTAATGCTAGACATGATGCACCATGCCGTCCGTTATTTCGGAAAGTTAATCTCCTGCCAGTCCCATGCATTTATATTTACGAAATGCTAATGCACACTAGGATGAACCTTTCGACCTTAGTAAAAAACAATGAGGTCCACCATTACGAAACACGTAGGAGTAAGGACCTATATAGACCATTCTTAAGAACCAAAGCTACTGCATTAGGTCCTAAATCCATGGGACTAATTCTGTATAATAAGTTACAGGATAATCTCAAAGAAACATGTTCAATATATGTTTTTCGTAAGAAATTAATTGATTTTTTAAAGAAGCATGTATTTTATTCGGTTAACGAATTTTGTATGTATAAGTGACCTGTATACATTGTATTCTTGACGTATTCTATATCAATGTATTGATCTTTGAATGAAAATAAATTGAATTGAATTGAATTGAATTGAAATCTATTGGCCCAAGATTGCGAAGCATTATATTTGAATTCTTTTGATAAAAACTGCATTGCAGCAGACATGGCCCACTGTTGTAATGCCCTAGTGGTTACATATCTTCGACTCTATCTAGCAACCACGAATGTGTCCAGAGCCAAATTAATAATTTGATCCTATTACTCTATCACAGTACTCCCTTTAAGGATTCCATTCTCCCAGCGCTGTAGTAGATCCTTCCTGGACAATTTCACTGATCCGTTATGTTGTAGGGATTTTAAGCAACACTTCGGATGTAGCTTCGCCAGAGTAACAACCTTCACTTTCATTTCCAAGGGCACAGTGGAACACTTCTTTTTCTTTGGAGTTGGTATATACTCGGAAGAACTGGAAGATTCAACGGGACTGATCCGCTCTTCGACCTCTTCCTTGGCTACATTAGGTGGATCGTTGAAATCCTCCGTAATGTCGCAGTTATTCTCTTCCATCAGTATATCGCCATCAACGAAGGACATCTCCAAATACATTTCTAATCTATCATACGTTTCCTTACCAATCAATTTAGAATGGTAAGAAATTGGAAAAGTTACTTTTCCAGCAATGTAATTGTCATTCTGAAGTAATTCTGCACAAAAATGAAATGAGTTGGTGAATTCCTGTTTCAATTCGTTGCCCGATTCCGAATCATCCGTCGACGCCAAGCAGGAAGATGGAATTTCTTGCTCCATAATCAATTGACTATAAATAATTGGTGAATTTACCAGTAAAATGACCGATATAAAGAAAAATGAACATTTTTCTATTCGCCTAACACGAAGTAGATTAAGTATACTTACTTTCACTGCTAAGAATAGTCTGGTGAAAACTGTCACACAACCCTAATTGTGAACCCAATTCCTAATTGTTTCTTGTGACGTTATACATTTATATTTACTGTAAATGAATGCTTGCTGAAAGACTGATTTATGGCCGGTTTCTACAAACTCCGACTTAACCTCCGGTCAACTAACAAGAGGTTAATATTTACCTTCTGATTAAATTTTACCCGTTTCTTCAAAGTCTGGGCTGTAATTTAACCTCCGGTTACTTAACCACAGGTTAACGCTCGGATTCCTACTTCCACGCAGTATGATTTCCAGCCATGGCGCTGGCGAGCTACTTTTGAATAGAGAAGAGAGAAAATATAGCATGGGTTCGAAGGGGAAAACCCAGGACGCTTTAAGGAACCATTTCGATTACTGTTTGGAAACGTGCTGGTGAAGACGAGAAGTTTTAACGAAGACGAAGAGGAAACAATTGGTTTAGCTAAGTTTGATAACACTTTACTTACAACGTTTAACATTATAGTTATAATACTTCTTACGTGTGATGATCCTCCTTTATTGTACATAATTTGATATTTCGGAATTGAAAATTGGCGTAGTTTTGGGATTGAAACATTTCGCCGACCATCTCTGCATCAATTTGAGTATATTTCTAATACTGAAGTGCCTCGAGCTCCCAAAATGACATTTATGACTCACTGAATTCCGCTTTAGCTGCGGAAANAGATAAAAATATTATCCTTTTATCTCTTTATATCTATAATTGAGGAATGTAATTTTTAACGAGTTATGGAAACTCACTAAATCACAGATGATTTTTATCTCACATCACATCTTGAAAAGGAAACACTAGTTGGAGATAATTTTAATATCATTTGGTCATCTGTCCCTGCAGAGAAGTATTTTAAATTGTTATACTTTGCATGCAGTCCTACCATCCAACAGCTTTTTCCACAAATCAAACTGTTCTGGGAACTTAACCTTATGAATACTGATTCCTTTCTGTATGTTGCATGCATGGAAAGGGATTCTTTTGTTGAAGAACTCTTGGGAATGAACGCGTCTTATTTTAATATCCTGCGCTACTATTCCTGTGATGAACACATCCTCAAGGTGCAAGTATGTCTTGTTCAAGGAAGTCACATATAGGTCATGAACAGTATCACTTGTTAGAAGGTATGCAGGTCCGGTCGTGAAGTCTGGAAAAACACTATGCTTATACTGCTTGACAGAAACATAGTATTTAGACTTGCTATTCCTTATTGGTTTCCATTTTTTTGCCAGCCTACCATATATAGTTCTCTTCTCCCCCATATGTTTCTCAGTAAATGTAAGCAAGCGAGGCACGTTGATAAACATATCATCATCAGTCTTTAGAATGAAACGCACTTTAGGGCAGTATGTGTCCACCCACTCCTGCATCGATATAGTTTTCAGGGTAAGATTGACATACGAGTCAAGGAAATTTGCTCTAATAATGTCACCATAAAGGGCAGATTCACTTTCTAGCAAATGTTGCCTCTCTATTTCAGCAGAGGAGGCTACAAAAAAACCCACACTCACGTCCCTTCGAGCACCAAAATGTCCCCACGTCTGCCGGATGGCCATGCGGGCATCTGTGTGTTTTGGTGCCGAAGTCACCAAAATGAGCAGTCGCATTCCACTGCCAGCATCTGGGCACAGATCAGGGGCAGGTATGTCATGACCAGCAGCGTAAAGGGAAGAAGTGATCACACCCCGAGCCATTGGCTCTTCAGTGGGGAGGCTGACAGCGTGAGAGGAAGCCACAGTTTGTGAGAGAGATTCCAGGTTTTTGGCCACCTTCGGACCTGCTTCCGAATCCTTCAGAGATTTGATGCCTTCATCACTCATAGGACGGTAAGATGAGTTGGTTGAGTGGTCGGTGACGGTGGGCATCAAATTGGCTGAGGAAAGTGAGGGAGAAGAGACGAGAGGGTAAGCAACAAGTGATGCTGATGAAAGGCCAGTGGATGGGTCTTCTGGTTGTATCGAAGGGGCAGCTTTTACAGGATTGACTGGAATTCCCAACTCTGGAGTCTGTTGAGGCTGTGGTTGGGTTAAATTTTGGCCTGAAGAGGAAAGAAAATAAATTAATGATTCTGTTTGACACTTTAACCTTTCATCTCTGACCATCTTTCATCATCAGTGAGAATGGTTCTAACAATTTCTCATAATGATGTATGTATGAATATTCGTCCAATATAAATTGCAGCAAATCTTTCTTGAATGTATATCATGCCTTTGATAATGTCCTTTTGAATATATCATGATTGAACTGAAGATAAATAAAGTACTTAAGGGAAATTACAGTAAAAGAAATGAGATAGTAAAGATTTCCTCATTTTGGAGAGTACTGAAAAAGTCATGGACACATTTTTGGGCTGGTAAGAGATCATAAACACCAGACATCACATTTCAGAATCTAAAATATTATATTTTAATCATAAAAACATCAAAACTTGGGAATGAGTAAACAATGCATGATTTTATACATAACAATGCATGATACAGGACCTTCTAATACGATGGTGACAGGACTTTCTTTCTTAGAGTTGAATTCAAAATATTTATATCTACCTTGCAAGTCACCTTTCAGCAAAAGGCAGGGCGTTCATGCACCATGACTTTACTTTCCTAATTGATTACTTTTGTGGAAAAATTAATTCTGGAAGCGAGTAGTTGTAGCAACCAATTGGAAGACTGGGAGTTGGGAGTTTTCACCATTAGGAGGCTGGGACACTTTGGTCCCTCACTACAAATTAATTTACAAATTAAAATTAGCAGGTATGAATAAGGAAGAAATTGACTGGATCAAGAATTTCCTATATGAGAGAGAACAGCAAGTGGTACTTGATGGCTTTAGTTCGGAAAAAGTCAGAGTCACTTCAGAGATATATCAAGGCACCGTATTCGGAACTCTACTCTTCCTGATTTATATCAATAACCAGAGCAATGAGATTGATAGCAATGTGAGGGTATTTGCAGATGATTCGTAATATATGGAGAAATATCAAGTGATGGAGATAGCGTTTTACTCTCAAACGATTTAGTTCACATTGCAAGGTGGTCTGAAAAATGGCAACTAGATTTAGAACATAATGTAAATAAATGCTCTGCAGTAAACTTCTTTATAAGGAATCTATTGTGCAGAACCACCCATACAAAATTAGTGGAACAAGTATAAATGTAGACGACTCTGTTGAATAACTTGGAATCACCCTTATTAACAACTTAAACTGGAGCACACATATTTGCAAAACATGAGGTAAAGTAACTAAAGAGATCAGTTTTATTAAAATCATCATAGGTAGATGCAATGAAAAGGTTAGACAGTAATGATATTTCGCCTTAGTTAGGCCCCATCTGGAATATACAGTGAGTACATAGGACCCAGTGGATTAAACGATTGCTCGCAAACTCGAGAAAGTGCAGTGCAAGGCGATACAACTTTTTAGAAAGTGCTACAATAGAAAAGTAAGCGTTACACAAATCTTCTCAGATGCAGGTTGGGAATCCTTGAAAGAAAGGGGATTAGAGGCTAGGCTGCAATTGTTTTCTAAAATCAGAGAAGATAGCTGAATTCATTTGCGGAAGACATCAATGGTATTACGCAGCCCCCTTCTGCTACTTTAGCCGATCTGACAATGAGGGTAATATAAGAGAAATAGATGCAAGGACAAGTCGTTTTAGGGTCTCGTTCTTTTGATACACGATAGCAATAAGCTAAAGAGGTAACTCGAATGCATGATGTTTACATGCTGAAAGGAGGCTTGCAGGGAATTTACGTAGATATAGACGTAGTTATTTCACAGACTTGGCATACCAGAGTGAATGAAGGTGAAGGATTGCACTATTGTCTTCCTCCTCCTACAGAATTGTCAGGGCAGTCGGAATAAAATTGGTGGAGAGATGTTCTGTAGTCAATTTTCAAATCATTTGAATGTATATTTAACAGTTTGTTTAAAGTTTTCTGGCTCTTCAGTGTTTGGCAGTATTGCATTACAAAGGTACTAACTTTGAAGCTTATAGTTTAAAGATTATTTTAGTATAAATTATTAAGCAAAGTATTTTTTCAGGTTTAAAAGAAAATGATTTAACCTCCAAATATGACAGTGGGGCAGGTTGGCCCAGTGAAAAAGGGGAATGTTGGCCCACATGGTCATGGCTGTAAAGAAATCTTGACAGTCTCTCTTTGGCATCCTAACCTCTGTCTGCTTTAGTTTTCCATAACAGTTAGGTATTCTCTCTGTATTTATTATATTTGTCAACCTCTTCTGCCGATTTGTAGTTGCCCATTGTTAAGGTGCCCTTTTTCAAGTTGTTGACAAAATGGCTTCGACAAAAAGGCCTCGGCCAAAAATGCCTCGGGGAATGCTTCTTATATACCCAGTGAGTAAGGATATCTGATCAGGTTCAAACTAGCTACTTTCGCAGACAGTTCCAATGATTTCCGGAAAGGTTATTGGCCGCCTCTTGATTCCCTGCAAATTTGCAAATTTCTACTGGCCTTTGTTTTCTGCATTTTGGCCTAATCGCTCCGTGAGGGAAGAGCCAGCCGCAGTTCAAGACAGGCTCCGAGGTGAGAGACTTACGCCACGGTAACACCAGTCACCTTGAGGAAGTGATTTCAACGGGGACACTTTGTGAAGAACTTTGATTGTGTTTAAGACCAAGAAGTCATTGGCAAAGTATTTTCAGTTGAGTTAATTGTGAATTTCAACCTTTTGTTAAAGGACCATATCACATGACATAATATTATTTTGTGTAATTATCGGGACCAGTCTGAATTGTCGTTGCTATTATTGTAATGTTAATAGACGGTTATTACTATTGTGGCTTATGGTTTAATATTATTTGTTAATTACACTGGTGACTTTATTTTCGATGTTTTCTCTGGCTTTCTACTGCCTGTGATATCCAACTGATAGATCACAAAAATAATCTTATGCACTGTTCTGGTGGATTTTCCAGAATTTTGATATCTTCAGAATTTTCCTGATCTACTCAGAGCGGTGCACCCTTTAACTTCTTAGCAGTCCCAAAAAAACCAGGACAGGCATTATAATTATTCACAACATAATAACTCATACATTCTATGCACAGTTACTGGGAAATTTTATTTTATTCCATTAGTATTAATCTATATGGAGGTAACTGCTGACTTTGCTTAAAAAATAAATAAGTTTTTTAATCTTATCAGCAAATATAACATTCTTTTAAAACAATTTCTCATAGTATACAGTTGTAATAACTACCAATAAAAATAAATGAAAGTAATAAACTAGGAATAAATAATGAATAGAATAAAAATTAGGCCAACCTGCCCTGGTCTCCCCTATCAGAACAGCCTATCTAACAGGAATTATGCATAATATTGGCTACATCTTCCAAGAATGTAATACCTTTAAACTTGAATCTTCTATCTTGTAAAGGTTCCCATCCTGTATCCTGAAGCATATGGGTAATGATTTTAGTGATTTTTTGAAGCAATTCTTAACGAAAGACATGGCCTTCTGCTATATGTTTTCTATTTCTCGCATACAACACTCTTTGGCAGGATCCCATATACTACATGCATACACAAGGGCCTAATTGAAAAAAATATTTTGCCAAGTATCCTATATTATAGTTGTCAAGAGGCCCCAGGAGGTCTTGGATTTCTTTCTGAGATTTGTTGGACATTAAGAATAGGGGGTAGAATTACCTAAAAATACTATACATCATTCCATTCATCAACACCTAATGATGACACTAAGCATCAAAGGCATTGTTGTATGTATTTAATCCTGTAGTAACGTGCATAAGTTGTTCTTATTCCTCTTTCATCATAAAAATAGTATTTTTGTTAATAGGGTTTCTACTATCCAGCCATGAAGAAATTCCCTGAGTTTTTGCAAGAGAATACACTGACAGATAAAAGACAGTGGTGAATTCCAAAATTTAGTTCAGGGGGTAGGAGAAGATTCATACAACAAACATCCATAACAAAGCAAGAATGAATTATAGTGAGCAATCTAGAAAGTAAACACCAAAATATCGGTGTTTAGTGTAAAATACCAAATGATATAAAAGATCAAGAAGCATGTGTTTTCAGGACATAGGATGGATTCAAATGGTTAATCCTTATTCTGAATGGAATGAGATTTGTCATAAACACTCTTTTAGGAAAATTCCACACAAAAACCACTACTTCATTATTTCATTTTATTTAAATTATATCCCCATGTCAACATTCAACATTTCCCATACATCAACTTTGTTTGAAATACTTTTTCAGCCTATTCTCAGTCTTTAAATCTTTTAATAATCAGATGATATTGGTCAATGAAAACACTATCCAGAATATATCCCCTATATGTAAAAAGAAAGAGCACAGCTACATCTCATAATCTTTAAATTAGTCGCAGCAAACTGCCATTGAAACATCTTCGTCTCATAGTAATTTTACTAAACTAATATGTGGCCCAAGACAAAAGCCATAGAGCAATCCTTCGTAAAGTGTATAAAAAATATTTTTTTCTAGGCTGCCCACCAAACTCCCCATCACTAAGTTTTCCAAAAAATGTTATCTGAGTTTTTCTCTATTAGTTACAAATAGAGGTGAGAAATATGGGAGAGACAAAACTGGATACCTTTAAAACTAAAAGATGATTTGAAAAAATGGTGATGAAAATGTTGTGGAGGATTGAAAGATATAACATAATTGGATAAAGAAAGGAAGAAGGTGATAACAATACACTGGGTTGGAAGATATTAATAAGCATGTTTGCAGAAGAAAGCTGGAATGGAACAAAGAAATAGAATGAATGAGGAGAGGACAAAGAAAGCTGCTAGAGAAAAAGAAAAGTGGGTCAACCAAGGAAAAGATGAAAGGATGACCTGGATGAGAGAAAAAGAGCTGAAGGAAACAGGCATGAGAATGAAAAGAAAAAAATGTACACTTGAAAATGGTAAATAAAAACAACACTTCTACCTGCACTACAGTAAATATTTATTGCACAAATAAATATTTACTTTGGTACTGGTAGAAGTGTTGTTTTTATTCACTGTTTTCAATGGATGCCTACCACAAAGTTTTGCCTGAATCAATTGATATTATGTACACTTGAGCAAGAAATTGCTTTCCTATGCTGAAATAAAGCACCATTAGCCTGAATATAAACAAAAAGATTGCCAAGAGCTGAATAATGTTATCCTTGTAAAGAACTATTTTAATAGCTAATAGGAAAGTAACACATTCTTTAAAGTTTGCTTGAAAATTGTGATGATATATTTTTAGTTTGACAAAATGTCACACTAGGTAGAGAAGAATGAATCAATAGGGTAGAATTTATAGTATATTTGATTTACCTTTAGCTTCCTCTGGCCTCTCCATGTTAGGAACTTGTAGCGGTGTTGTACAGTAAGAGGAGTATATGACAAGTGATACTGCAACCAGCACCAGCACTGAGTGAAGAACTCGGATTTTGAAAGAAGCCATTGGCTGTTTTTTCCAGTTTAAGCGTCTTGGGTTATCCTGTAAAGAAAGGATATGTTTGTCACCTCTAAATGAAAGGGAATGAAAGAAATAAGCAAGCAATTTGGAGACGATAATTTGGTGGAAGAAAAAATGATATCTTCGTACAAACATATAATTGGTAGAGATGCCAATAAAATCATCTTGGGAACAAACATTTTATGCCTACAGCTTCCTGACTGAAAGTATCCTGCAGAAATTGGGGATCTTACTGTAATAATAAATGGTAGCTCAGCAATTATCTCTTATCAGAATTTCTTAGATGATGAGTCATATTTTGCAAATTTAAGCGGATGATAATGCTTTTACAAAATTTAAGGACAGTGATCGATTAAGTAAGAGAAAATAGAAGTATTATAGAAGAAAATGTGGCACATCAACACAAAATTATTGACAAACAAAAGAAAAAGCTATAATTCTAAGAAGTAAACTCTCATCAACAGCCCATGAGTGAAGCATAGCTGAAAAAAAATTATAAGGTGTAAGTTGTAAGGTGTAAGGTGTAAGTCTTCCTTAATATAAAGAACAAAAAAACTAAAATAAACATAGAGATAGCAAAAAAAAATTTTTATGCATGGTTAGTTTTAATTTTTTCGCACAAATGAAATGAGCTCTTATCAAATATAGCTACCCAATAAGTCAAGGAATATGCTAATAACAAAACTTCAGAAAAAATACAAAATCAAGAAGAAGAGTTTTCAAACTACAGCTAGCATGCCAGGTTCAGCCCACAAAAAGTTTTTATGCAAATTTGATGTTATTCTCAGAACACCCTCACAGTGAGATGTTTCAAAAACATACTTACAAGGAACACGTCAGGTTTGTGTACCACGGATTTACACGAAAATTTCAGGACACTTTCCTTGCACCAAAATAACAGACACGTGGCCGGCCGTTCAACTCAATGCGCCTTTGTTTATGCAAAATTTGCAACTGAAAATCTAAGTTAGGCAGCCACGCAACACACATGCATTGCCATAGATATAGCAAAATTTTCCACGTAGAAAAATGTTTATCCCGTTTTTTTCACAAACAATTTAATTTTTCTGCTATTTAATTTCATCTTCTTACCTCCCAGACATTCTTTACCTTTCTCGTCAACATTTATTAAAATATCCGTTAGGTAGGTACTCCAGTATATATTGTACTGCTACACGTAGAATATGGAGTCTCAGCCTTAACTACAAGTGTCTTTGACCCCTTTGATGTGGTATCAGTACCAACGGGAAACCCCGAAGAAAAGTGAGACATCGATCATTGCTTCTATCCCAGAAGGCCCAAATACTCAAATTTTTCCATAAAGTATGCTTTGTGCGGATTATAGAGAATTTATTTTGAGCACTTCCCAGAACGATAAAGAATTGATAACCGAGATATTGTCATTAGACATGTTTTCGTAACGCAAACGGCAAAGATTTTTTCAATATGGTCTTGGGTTCGTTTCCAGACTAATATGAAATTCTCCTGTAAGAATCGACTACTTATAAATTTTAACACTGCTGCTTGAAACCCTTCCTTTTAATTTTCCATTTTTTTCATTCTTAATTTTTTAAGGTTTTTATGTATCGCGAAGTTTCTAGTAGAGAAATAGCCCGTTTTATTGCGATATTTTCAGTACAGTTTGTTTTAAATTGTAGAAAATGTTCTTCCCATATACTGTGCATACTTCGTTTTTCCCTTCGGCGGACGAGAAGGAAACGC
>KZ308510.1:721603-779073 GCA_000376725.2 Ladona fulva
TCTCGAAATATTCTCGGTCGTTCCACGACTTCGAAAACTTCTTCATCAGAAGAACTGCTACAATAATCTCCGAAATTCATCGCAGCGTACTGAAAACTCCAACACTCCACAATGCAAAACAAAGTTGAGAACTAACGTTTGCATATACTGCTAGAAGGTAGCGCTAACGCTAACGCGATAACCAGCGTTCATAATGGAACTATGGAAAGCATTTTGCAGACGGTATGATTGAAAACAAATATAATGAGTCATGACATCTTAAAATCCATAAAGAAGAAGATTAAACTTCGTAGTGAACTATGATAAGTACATTCTTTTCCTAAATTTTCCACCATAACTGTTAACCTATCGAAAATATTCACCATATTACAGTTCCGAGCAGATGATAACTTGTGCAGAAGGGAGCCAAAGCAGCAGTATAAATGACTGGAAGAATGTTTCTTCATAGTTCAGCAAAAATCGTAATTTCAAGGTGATAAATCACCCAAGTGAGACGATTTCAGCCTCTGAGACTGTTGCGCACGACAACATCTTTATATTTTAACCTCTGTGTAAAGCTTTAACTGCTTCCCAGAGAAGGATTAACTTAACCGCCCATTAACCGGCAGTTAGTTTACCCAAACTTTCTAGAAACCCGTTTTCGCTGGTTAGCTACTTTAATCAGAGGGCAATTCTTAACCAACGTTCCAGAAACCGGCCATTGCCATCTATGTATGTATGCATATATGAATATAAATAAATATCTATCATCATTAGTCATTTTCAATCCAACATCGGATGTAGGCCTCCACATGTATTTTCCAACTCTCCCTATTTTGAGCTCCTCATAGCCATGTTACCCTTAAGTACTTGATTATGTCTCTGTTTCATCTGACTTTTGGCCTTCTTCTTGGTCTCCTCACAGCTCTAGGTGCCCATTTGAGAACTGCTGATGTCCAGCAGTTTTTGTTTCTTATTTCCACATGGCCTGCCCTCACCCATGTCAGTGAACCAACCTTACCTAGGTATTAGGATCTCCAAGCTACTCTATCTCTGTGGGAGTCTCCTTATCTTTATGTAACTACCTTATCCAACATCTTTTGTATGTACTTAGTTTACCATATCCATACTTTAGTATCCTTCTCTCATTTACACCCTAAAATTAAAATGCTATCAACGTTTTCTTGTCAAAAATATCATTGAAGAGATCCAACTCGGTTCTACTTTTTAGTAGAACCGAGTTAGAAAATAGTACTACTTTTTTTAGTAGTACTATTTTTCAAATGAAATTTGTTTTTTTAAATGCCATTATTCCAATATGAATCATCAAAATATCACCACTTCTAAACATGTAACAATATCCTTGCGTGAAGTCGAAGTCACCTAAAAGACAGATTAATCATAGGTAGCAATTTTCTATTATACACTATGGAAGGAGAATACTGAGCATTGAAGCTCCTGGGAGAGGCTATTTAAATGAGCTTATTTATTCACACGAAAGTAATATTTAGTTCAACGACAATAACTTCAAAATCTAAGGCGACCATTTGCACCAGTGGCTGTTTGGAAAGAAAGTGTAATCATTTTAGCAAACATGGCCGCTTTCTAAGTTAGTATATATGACCCGAAGATGATGATCATGCGCTGTATATTACCGTCAATGTCTATAAACTCTCGTAGAAACTTCTTCCATCAGTTTTTTGTTACAAGAAGAGTAGTAAGGTGTTACACAAATGGAAGTCATGAATTTTAATCAGGCTTACCATACGTTCAGTTTTGACCAGTACTGTCCCGGTATCGTCCCAGTCAATTTTTCACTTGTCCCGATTTGAAGGATTAAGTCCTAGAAATAGTAAAGAAAGAGTAAGGCGTAACATAGGTAGATTTCAAAGAGAGAAATCATTTTAACCCGAGTAAATTTAAACAAATTTTGATAAAACTGTGCTTTGCGCTCACATAATGTCTCAGAATAAATGTAATAAAGTCATACTAAGATTTAAAGCTTCCGAAAGCGACGAATCACTGTTTCATAAGAATATGGTGACTAATTTTGAGCATTTTTATGAAAATACTTTTACTTGACGCTTGATTCTTTTATCGATTACCGATAATGCCTCCAGAGATATAATAGTTGACGCGAAGCGCCTTACAAAGGAAAATTCGTTAATTTGGTTAGGTCTTTGCAATATTGTTTGTACAGAACTGCACTACTTACCCCAGCCGGGCTCATATCCGGTAAGTTTCGCGGCACGCCGTGTAGCACACGCCAACTCTCCGACCAACTTCCTCTTTCTGCTTCTCAAAGGCACGCGATGTTACAGCACCTGAAATAAGCGAGAGTGTAGTTTGAAATACACGCACTATGTTCCAACTCCAGATTAAACGATAAAACCTCAATTGATGCAATGCAACGAATGTCGACGATAAACCTGTCCCAGAGGCATTTTATGAGTTTTGAGCTGCGTTAAAACGCCCAATGCGAACTCCTTTTACCACTGGACTCCGCAACGAGGCGTCAATCAATTTGATGGAGTATTATCCTGAGGGATAAATGCACTCGGATGGATGAATTCTAGCGCTTTCTCTTAAAATAATGGAATTTTTGCTATTGACTACGTATTAATGACGAATGAACGTGTGGCTAATTTTCTCAAACATTGAACTTATACGAAAAAGGAATAATAGTTCATAATTGCCTTAACTCTATAAACTTGAATACAAGTTCATATACTAGCACAAGTTTATCAATATACTTACCTATGATAAAACTGATATATAACATTCTACACAGGTAATCTATAGTAGTTTACTAATTTACTCTCAGATAGTCTTGTAAAGGGAGGCAATATCAGGATGTCTCTGGAACAGAGATTGCTTAATGAATTGATTAATGCATTATCACTCACTGAGTATGGAGGAACAAATCACCTCTTTCCAACATGGATGTCAAAAAAACACTCTACTGTAACTGCTCTAAAAGATATGGTAAATAATCTTTCACATTCATTAGAGGAGTCTTACTCAACTTGTGTGTGATATTCTGAAAGCATTTGATTGTGTTACCCATGGGATTTTAGTTAAAAATTTGAAGCACTAAAGCATACACAACACTATAGTGTTGTAGATGGTTGTTGTTGTAGATAGTTGTAGAGAAAAGTAGACTATAGTCTACTTTTCCGAATTTATCTTTAAAGTTGCAAAATAACCCACCTGGTCCTGTCATGCTTTAATCATGTCCGTTTCTCCTTGGAAACATTCCTATTTGCACGAATGATATCCTCATCTCTTTCCTTGTGTGTTATCCTTAAGGGGGGTTCATCAGTGTGTGCCTCTATGAGATCGTGGCTGTTCACTCAGAAAAACTTCTTTGCCTACAAATTCTCCCAAACAGACCAAACAAAGAGTCCCAGCCCTTGTCAGATTTCCGTTTCTCTTATGAAGCATTGAACCAATATTTTCTCAGATATGGGGAGAAACTAAAAAGTTGGATTCGTTTCTAATCACCAAAACCTCCACTAAATTTATACCGTATGACAATCCATCCTCAAAAACACTGTACTATAATGTTCGAAATGACGTCTCAATGAAGGTACAAGTAAGTTGCGGAACGATAAAAAAAACTAGTAGCAGTATATGAAACGAATGCATTAAGAAAGAAAGCAAGAAAATTAACATTTATTGTCTTTACGAACGAAAAAATACCGTAATAATTCATCAAGCACTCGCTTTCGCATAATTTACAAAACAAACAATAATTTTTACCCAATAGCTGCAATATTTTTCGGTACGTTTCAAAACTATGAGTATTTTAATGATGTATCACCCACTATGTAGTTACTGCTAGTTGTTGACCTTTTACGCTGGAGAGGAAGACTAACAAGAGCAACTTGTAAGTATCATAGGAAACAGCAGATCCTATGACCAGAGATGGGACAAACATTCACTCTGGTTTGGATCTTTATAGAATTCACTTGTGAATCGCATTCCTTTGTAGGAAATAATCTGTGCTAACAAGTTAATAATTCACAGGGTTTCTACGGTTATCTGTGATTCTTAAACGTGATGTAGTAGGACCATTAAATCTAGCAAATTTCTTCAAATTCTTATCCCCCGGTCACACACTGAAAAGTGGCTTGCAGGGTATTTATGTTGACAAAATTTGTCTCTTGCGCACATCCTTGCCAGTATTTCGGGATATCCATAAGGTTCAAGAGTCTCTCTTTAGCTCAGCCTAAACTATTCGACGGTAAGTGTCACATTCTTACTTAAATCCTTAGTAAACTAAGGCTAATTACATCAATACCAGTTATAGACAGTGCAAAATCTGCAATTATCTATTTTGAATGTGTGAGTGCTTATTCTTGTTAATTAGAAAGTGAAAATGCGTCTTCTATATCATTCTGGGGTGAAAAGCTAGTTCGCCTCCACGTGGTGCACCTTGGGTAACGCTAAAGAACTAGCACATATCTTGGCGGCCAGATAATCAAATTGATCATCTGGCGAATACACATCTCATACTTTGTATGTATGAATATGAATGTCTGCCAATGGCTCTTCTCTGAGCAAAATGACAAGAAATCTTGGACCTCGTATCAGGATTTGCCAGATCAATATAGAAGGCATTATCAAGGGAAAACTCGTTATTGCAAAAGATTTTAAGCGATAATGACGTCGACCAATTGTGTCTCTTGATTTCATTATCGACAATACGGAGAACGAAGACCAGTTCTGCAGAAGAAGTAAAATTACTGGATACGAAGTGATCGGCCCAACATACCATCGTTCTCATGGGGTAGCCACCTATGTTCGACCCACAGTCGAAAACGCCCGCCTATGGTCAACATATAATACGGACAGCATACATGAAGTAGTTTTCCAAATAGGAGAACTGACCATCAACGATATACACAAACCCCCAGTAACTACTTGGTCGTAGCAAGTTCCACCGGTTTTGCAGCATCCAGCAGACTACGTGGGAGATTTTAACAGCCATCATATGCAGAGTAAATACAGAGAAAATGACAGCATCTTGTTATAACATTTGCTTTTACATCCGATTGTATTCCTTGCTGCATATTTTTTCGTAATTGTTTTCTATGTACTACATACCATGCAATGTTAATAGTATAAAGATCATTTTAATTAAACTTCTTGACTGCAGATGACTTGTATTGTCTACGCTTATGAATTTTGCTTTCGGGGCGGAAAATTTGTTCTTGCGAATCGAATCGGGTCGAATAGTCTAAAAACATTGGCGGTAATGTAGCCATCGAATACGGGTCGGGTGCGGATATTGAAATCTGTGTCCGTGCAGATCTCTTGTCTTTCTATTTTGCGAGGTCAACGGAAGGTCACGACCCCCAGTCGTAGTGGGAAAGGGAGGGTCACGCAGCGCTGCTTGCTGACTCGACGCCGTGGGGATATACATTTTGGGTGGAAGACATTATCTCGGAATCTACATTTCGCGTGACTCGGCCTCTGTTTGACGCACTCCGTAACGCAGTCAAAATTCGACGTGGGTTTCAAGGTCGCTTTGGTATTTAACCGTGGGTAATCAATTCCATAAAAAATAAGTACCTATGCAGTTTTATTTGTGATACAAAGGTGTTATTCCTTTAGCCTTAAGATACAATACCAAACGACTACTATCGTGCATTTCTATGTCCTTCGATGAGACGCCACCAACTCATATCCCGAGCTCGGATGCAATTTGTTCTTTCAACGTGTTTTATCTTTCTTAGGTATTTGTGGTATCGCTTTCGCGTGAATGACTTTGCGTTCAAGATGACGACCTCTTTTGAGAAAAATGATTCAACAAGAAAGATAAAGCACGAGTGAGTGTCTAAATAGACGAGATGGAGGTTGCAATCTTGTTCTCGAAACCACGGGATCAAATACATGCGAGACCCAGGAATCCGGGGTTGCTATTTTGGCCTTTGGCTGAAACTGAAACGGGTGAAATGACATGCAGAATCTGCATTGCAGATCCATTGGAAGTTCATTCAGTTTTACATTTTGTGTGACTGGTAATCATCGGCTATTTTCCTTTTTTTTGTAAGCAGGGATCTCTTAGTGCAATAATAGATGAGTGCAGTATTAGATTATTTATATTTGATAAGTGAAATATGAGACGCTCTTTACCTTTCGAGCGCATGCCTCTAAATTTTGAGAATTAATTTTCTTTGAGGGGATCCTTAATCTAAGGTGTATTTAATTTTTGTAAATTCAAAAAAGAAGCAGTGGATCGTTGAACTCGATGATGAAATCGATCGATGATACAAGGCAGTGGTGAATCTAAAAATGGCCCATGAGAAGCGCTACAATTTTACACTGTTCATGATTTTTGGTGGAAGAGAGGCCCACTCGGGCAAAACCTCGCCTTTAAATGGTTCCATAATAATAAAAATATTCGATGGGCGATCATTTTCAAATCGTGTGTGATTGACCGTCCCTGACCAATGCATCGAGGCCACGTGCTAAGAAGCCGTTGGTTTTCGAGTTTCACAGCGAAATAAAGACATTCCAAACTGAGCACCAAAACCTTAAGGTATTTGTAGGCTCTTCCATTGTTGTCTAAAAACCTACTTTTGAAACTAACTCCAGAATTGAAGATGAAACGGAATCACGTATCAGTAATCGATCAATTATCATTATATTCGTAAATAGTTTGATGAGTTAGTATTATTCCGGGCAAGCGAGTATTGACGGAATATTCTTCAATATCTACGTCTACTGCAACTGCCTTGCGCTTCTGCCGTATCTTAAGTATGCCTTACAAAGTTAATTTCCTTATTCGCATACAGTTCGCCCAAAATAATAATTTTGAAACCACTAGATCTATCCCCATAGTTTTCTCGCTGTCCCTTTTTGACCCATGTAACAGGGTGAGTGCATAGTGCAAGGCTATAATGACTTCCGAGAACATGCCATAATAAATCAGAGAAAAGTTTAGGAATTTATTAAAGCAATCCATTACAAAACATATTTCAAAAGAGGAAGAAAGTTTCGCCGATCTCCCGAATAAAAATGTTAACGATGAAAATCGTCAAGTAGATAAAGCAATCATAATCAGTTATTTTGCTAAAAATTGTATGCTACGTATTGAATATATAAGTACCTGGTTTCCGGTTTTCAACGTGAAATTTTCATCTATTCGGCGATAAGATTCTAATTAATCTTCTTTTAAATTTAAAGTAAAAATGTCTAAATAAATTAAGGCAATAAATTTCTTCTACAATTTTGAACGAATGTTTCACAAATAACTGCCTTAGGGGTAATGAAGTCACACATAATGTAAACACTATTCAAGTAGTGGAAAACAAATCAAATCACGTCAATAGAAGAGTTATTGTACAACATTCGACAAATTACATTAGTTATACAACTAATCCGTTTTAACTTCTAAATAGTGAAATCTCAAAAACGTTACCATGTTCAATTGAAAACAGGTTACGTATGAAAAAGATATTTACTCGGAAAATTCTTCGACATTTTATTTAACGAGACCGCGGTTATTCTTCCATGAAATAAACGAATAGTCTTTATAACTGAATTTACGTTAAGTCAAGTTGCCACTAGGGAAAAAAATATGCGTACTCGAGAGAAATACGTTCAAAATCAAATTCGTCTTTTAGTAATATCAATATTTGCACTTTCCTCTCAAAGACGTATTAAACCTCTGCGTTACTCTTCTCATCTAAGGCACATCTTTTCCCGAGTCAGCGCATTGTATCCTTTATCGAATTTATCCCAGACTGAGTTAGAATCGTCGCAGTCTAAGGCACGTATTAGAGGCTAATCTAATTTGGCGCCATCGAGACAGTCAAAACGATAGCAAATTTATAACTTGCTACGGACAATCATTCTTCCGAATTGCAACGAGTGTAACCAATCAAATATTATACGTGCCTAACAAACAGACTGAAGTCCTCGGTAAGAGAAAAATCTTTACCAAAGATCGAACAAAGAAAAGGGATGGTAGCGATTCACACGAGGGATACAATTTTCTATCATGCGAACGAGGAAATAGCTGAAAACTTACATATTTCGACTCGATATTTGAAGGTAAGGTTCGTTGAAAGGCGGTTTAATTTGAATTTTTCTATAAAATAAGCAATACCATTGAAGTAAGTCCTTATGAAGATAAGAAAACGAGTTCTAAATATAATTTGCGAGTATGTAACAATACACGCCTCACTCACGTCATTTCCTTCCGGGTTTAGAGCATTATTTTCCACGTTTGTTCTCGATACTACTCCACAATTTCCTATCCTCACACAAACCTTTCTCTACATCTATCCTTTTATTCTTAACATATATCTCTTCAGCATCTTAAACGCCACATTCAAATTTTTTTTTCTCACTGTTCCTTTTCACTTAACTAACATTTACATTTCCGTCTTTACATACTTAATCCAACTATCGCTTCCAAACATCTAAGAAAGTGAATTACGAAACAAAATTAATAACCCATTACATGAATAAAAATTTGTGTTTAATTACCTTTTTCTAAGTGCTTATCTCGATCAGACATATATGGTTTTGTTTCCTCCTGAAAATTCTCATCCTCCGTTCGGGAGTGATAATTTAGTTATTTTATATTTGAATAAGGAATCGAACATAAAAAGTGACGTATTCGATCAAAACAAGAGCATGAACAGTTAATTCTTGAAATTTTCGCAATCCAATTCGATAGAAACTTAGGAAACATGGAGAGAGAAAAAATGAGAAAGATAGGAGAAATAGTATTATCGTGGGACTTGTCGCTATGCTCCCTGATTCACACGCTCAAAAACTTCACATAGGCATTAATTTTCTCCGTTTACGCTTTCTTCAAAAATCAAAATTTCTTTCACAACGATCTGCCTTGCGAAGAACGACATCGTCTACCTAAGCTTTCTATCAACAAATACATTCCACCAATTTTTTTTCCTCTTGGATACGTTTTCTCTACCAAGTCATATTCCCGAAGGTCGGTTGCATCCACGCACCATCCACCATTTAGCTATCTAAAGCGTAAAAGAAGCAATGAGGCTTACAATACAAAATGAGGAGTGATGCGTTGTCCTACCAATCCTTCGTGGGTCTGAATGACATGGGAGGAAACCGCCCACATCATTTCAAGGCAAAGACTTTGTATTCTATGACTCTATGTATAACAATTTTCATAGCGTTCAACAAAGACTGGTCAGGATAAATTCCATTGTTAAGATAAATTAAGCATCACTCACATGGATTTAATGATGCAAAGGTTAGCCAGTAGAATTATGAGGGAATGTTCATCGAGAGTGAAGGAAATAGCGAACTTTTCCCTAATTCGATCTAATTTGGGATCCTCATGAAGTAAGAATAGTCTCCGACCTTGAGAAAATCCATCGTAGAGAGGCTAGGTTTGTCAAGGGAGATTTTAGATTCGACGGTAGTGCTTCGATAGATAATTCTATCATAGAATCCCTCCGGTGAACTTTACTTAGGGTTAGAAGACTTCATTGCCGGCGTATGCTTTTCGAAAAATATATCACTACAGATCTTGTCGACGACATAAATGATATTGTTATTCCAGTTAGCAAATTGCGCGAGTTCCGAGAGAAAACCAAGAAGCGATTCTGGGAAGAGATTATTAGGACGGAGGGTCGCTTTTCTCGCGAAGTCTTAGAGAAGGTAATTGCAGTTAGGGTGTGATAGGATTATCGGTGTTTTTATACCTCCTGCCATGCGCCACTGGCATCTTGCACGGTTTAAATATACTTGTAATAACTTTCGGATTGTCTGTCACGAACATCTGAGACAAAAGTAAATACATTTTTATTCCTTATGAAAAGACAAAAGAGATGTATTTCATGCTTTGGATTGCTTCCAAACTTCTTCCATTCTTGCGTCTTCGTTTCGATGTCCACTCATCTTCGTAATAGCTTCATCATGTAATAGCTCACGTTGGAAGGAGAAAAAAATCGAATTCCTTCAAGTTATATATCATGGGTTGTCAGAGAAAAAAAATCCCGAAAAAATCGGCGTCCTTTCCAAATATACTTGTAATAAGTTGGTATCAAACCGATGCGACCGATTCTTCCTCTCCTTCGCGCGCTCCGTGAGCCAACCTCTCCTTTGCTTCAATAAGAAAAGCCAGTTCGCCTTCGACTCGGGCGACGTTCTCTCAGGAATCTGAGAAGTCCATTTCCTTTCCAAAACTGGATTTCCACTTAGAGGCGCTTCTCGTCCAGAGATGCGCTACTTCAAACCACTCTCATCTCACGCGTTGAGCAAAGCATGTCCATCGTAGAGACACGGCCGAGGTTTTTGTTTGGGTGCGTTCGTTGACCTTTGGCGAATGGTGGTCATGGTGACAGAGGCCGGCTCATGATTTTGATCGATGAATTTAAAACCCCTAGATTTATAACAAATTCCAACGAGTAGATCACAAAGGCGAGGTTTAACCAGGATAAACTACAAATTATTAAAATTTAACATTTTCCTAGGTAGTACTCTAACAAATACCAGCATACCCATACATAACTACTGTTGTAGAAACATTAATAAGTTTACCAAAGCGCGATGTGCCCTATATCACGACGAAACAATACAGTAGAACGTACGACTATCAATTACCCAACCCTACTCAATTTAGTGTAACTGCTGACTTGATCATGAAATATACATTCATATAAGCACATTTTCAAACACGCACTTGACATTGAATATTTATTTTAATAGGTAATATTTAATAACGTTTTACAGGCTGAATTTAAATCATATAATTCGCAAGGCATTGTTTATTTTTTCCTTATCCATATATTTAACGAAGCAATAACTAATTCACTAACGATCCAACTATTTGATGAAAGAAGAAATAAAAACAGACTTGTACACGGTACCACAGGATTTAATAGTTGACGACCTAGGTTTCAGCGCATCGCGCCATCTTCAGGTACATCTTCAGGATGCGCTGAAACCTAGGTCGTCAACTATTAAATCCTGTGGTACCGTGTACAAGTCTGTTTTTATTGCTTCTTTCATCATGAAAAGCTACCACAAAGTCGAGGCCGAAACAGTGGATTTTATCGAACTATTTATTTAAATCATCAAGAGGAATTCATTTCTTGAGGCTTTTGTTTCTCTACAATCCTCTAAGATACAGTTTATTCGTCCCTAAAACTTTCGTCGGAATTTCAAAAAATTTTCTCTTTTTGGATGTTTTCGCTGTGAAAATGATTTCGATGATTTCTCTGTGATCTTATTACATTAGAGCATTTTGATTCACAAAAAGCATGGGCATCTATCCTAGTTGCAATCCATTTTCCAATTCCATACTTCCCTTTTTGAGGCAAATCTTTACTTTGCAACCTCAACTTATTATAAATATAATATACTAGTTGAAGTGCCCGTTGATTCTATTTTCAATCTAATCAAAGTTCTCACAGTTCGAAGCCGAAATCTACAATCAACAATAAGTATTCGTGACTGTAATGATTAAAATCTCTGAAAATTTACCTCCTCTCCATATCGTCAATTATCGAAATTGCTTCTAAATGGGTCTAAATACAGAATGTATTCCTATGGGAAAATGCATGAGCTCGGAATCAATAATCGCATTGGTCGTGACGGGGACGGGTCGTGGACAACCTAAAATTTCACAAAATATTCGTATATTTTATCTAAATTCTCCCAACTTAGAAACGAAAGCGATATTCCACAATCATAATACGAATCAGTATTCCATTTCCCTTCTTTAGGTACTGATCTCTATTTCATACGACTATTCCTTCCAACTTAATTTTGCAAAAGAAGATAAATAGAACAACACTTCTACGTTATACTACACAAGGTTTTTTAATACACGACCATGGTTTCAACCCGTTGGGTCATCATCAGGTCAATTATGATGGAATTCAATGTAAATTAAGTTTTGAGTCTATTATCACTAATTATGCTACCTATTCGTACCCAAATTTCTTATAAATAATGATCAGGATAGAATTTGAGCTAATGATACTAGCAGAATTAGAAAAAATTCAATACTCGATTTCTTTAAACATTATGTAGTTCGTAAGATCTCAGCAAACACATTTCTGTCCGGCGGATGGTTTGGTTGATGCAAAATAAATATGGAATTAATTTGGCCGTGATCATGTCGCGAAAATATTTTATGAACTATTACTATTAAATCAACACTCAAAGTATGTTGTAATTTTCGAAAGTAGAAAGAAGATAACATTGAAAAAAATCCGTAACTTACCAGGGCATAAACAATCTCTTGAATTAACCAAAAAAACTTCAAGCAACCCAGTAATATCAAATTCCTGTTATTTAACGAAAGCATCTGTAAACAATAATGTTGCTATAAATAAAATTTGATTGCTACAGACGCTTAAACGAAATTGAAAAAAAAATGATTATCCCTCATCCTCTTTCTAAAATTTATTTAGTAGCAACTGAATACGAGACAACGACAATAATGCTCGATAATTACTGGAAAGATAAAAATATATCCGCTAAATTTAGTTATAAATGGCGATATTTTTATAAAATAGACCTCAGATCGTTAAGATATTGTTATATATTTTAACTGGTAGATGGTTTGATTGATATAAGATGCACTTCGAATCAATTTGATAAAAATTAAAGGAATGCGCGAAAATTTTATCAATAATAAACATGAATTCAACATTCATAATAGTTATGCATTTTCAATCCTTAGTCATAAAGTTATTAAGAAAAATATTACAATCTTGTAGCCGTTGATTCTCGTTTTTAAAGCGTATTCTTGTAGGATAACACACTGAGCTCTGAATCAATAACGATTTTGGTAAACACCCAAGACAAATATTATGAATGCTAAGGAATAACAGGTGTGAAAAATGGCGACATGACTGGGATTGGGTTCGAGTCCCAGTCATTTCGCTATTTTTCACACCTGTTATTCCCTGGGTTTCAGCCACACGGCTCTTCCGTGCTTAGTAATTTGACTTTCCCTAATCATTATGAAAACTCTTTCTAAACTGAACTGTAACATAAGCTGAGAATATTAGTAGAATTCAATAAATTACACACTTGATTCCGTTGAACATTTTGTATTTCTTAAGATTTACATAAACTCCCAGGTTTAAAAGCTCGTTCGCGTTGACATTTTGTTAGCCTCCAAAAAATATTTCCTTGCCTCACCATAATATTTCTTTGTCATATTGACCGCCATAAACAAACATATAACTGTCCTATGGTAAATCGGGTAGAATTTCGGGTAGAAATCTTTTACACGGCCGAAATTTTATCCCCGCGATTTGCATATCACACTTTTCATAGGCTTGAATTTCAGAAGATTGCCTACTGTTTATAAATTATGTCATTAATTGTTACCATTTAATCAATGCGGAGTTATAATACCCGTGTAATATTTTGGGGTACCCGTGTATTATTGGAGCTCGAACTGAACAATCGCCTTGGTCGTACAGGAGATGTTATCACTGTAAAATTTTACAAATTTTCCGTTTATTTTATCAAAATGCTATCGAAAACTCGAATCTATATCAATATCAAAAAAGAATCTGTGATCATTTTCCTTGTTATTGACACTTGATTCGATTTTGTAGGACAATTATTTCTAATTGCTATGTAACCGTATTTTAAGCGTATAAGTAATTAGGTTATAAACTAATAGGGAACTATTAAAGGGCTCCTTGAATTTACCTTTACAATGCATTCTATACAAGGAATTCTTTTCACCGACCTAGCGTCGAACCTAGGATCATTTGGGAGATGTCTTGCAATGCGCGTTAGAAAATTACCTCTTCTAACTACAGGTTGAATTTCAATTCTCTTATCTTAACGGAAAATGCCTCAAAAAGTTTCCGAAAAACCGTGAAATGCATCCTTACGGGAAATATACCATTTTTGGGTCTTCTAGGCTCGAACACTTGATACCCAGAATCGACATCTCACTATTTCTGTAGTGAGATGGTCGGAGTCTTTACGCAAGAAAATCACCGGGTCATTGACGCTTTTTGTTTAGCCTCAGAGTTTGTATCCTATATAATGTTTACTTATGATACCTCCTCATCACGTAAGGTCTTTTTGCGATATTTAAATGTTTTTTGTTTGTAATTATGCTTGGGAATTAATTTTAAGAACTTTTAGAAACCTACTCCTTGAGATTTTCCTACTTTCTTATCTCTATCAATGAAACCTATAAGTTGGTAGTGACTTTGTTGTTGGTTGTTACATTGCATTAGTTTGGCCTCATATTGAGTACGCATGCAGTGTATGGGATCTGCTAAAAATTGTTATATTAGAGAATCAGAAGTGGTATGTACCGCGAAAGGTGAAGGGTTTCGTAAAAACTTGTTATTACAAATCAGTGAGTGTCACTCAAATGCTTCAGGACGCAGGGTGGGTATCCCTAGAAGATAGAAGATTTAAACATAGACTTAATTCACTTAATAAGTTCATAGAAAAAACGTTGTTAGAAGGTAGAGCCTATGTGTGCTTCCTGTGATATAGGCTCTTCTGATAGTGATAATGCATCACTCAGATGTCCATAATTGAAGTGAGAGCTTTTCAGTTAAGGGGTACCATCACATCGAAATTCTACGGAATATCATTATCACAAGTACGGAGTACTCATCGTGCAGGTATTTGTGCTAAATTGGAGTCTATTGAATACAGCCATCTTCTCAAGCAGCTTTAGTTTCATTGTTTGGTGAAATTTTCGGCAATTCTAAAAATAATCGCTCTTCTTTATACGAAAAGGTTACCGACCTCTCATGTGGGACGTCTCGCCGCCAGACAAGTTTCTTTTAATGCTTCTAATCGGTCACTTTTACAGCGAAATCCCGCATGAATATATGCATCGCAAAGCCGGGTATGCTTTTCAGCGGAATTTTTGAGCTGCCTCATGCATAGTAAATCATTTCCCATTAGTGGTGAGTGGAAGCAACATACGTGCAGGAGGAAACCGCCCGGAAAGTATCAGCAACTAGAGATATAAAAATTTTCCACGCTATCATTTTTTACGTATAAATGAGTTTATATACGTAAATTCTTGGCAATATTTGAAATCAATGGTATAAGTAACACAGGTAACAACGATGGATTTCTGGAAGAACAAGAGGTGAATGGGAAAGGTTGACAATGAGAAGATATAAAAGGAATTATATTTGAGATTGATACTGGATAAATAGATGTTATTGAATCATACGTAATAAGTACAATATATTTTTTTAATATCAGGAGAAAAGAATAACGGTTTAATCTAGAATAATGCAAATGCGACTTAACGAGAAGTTAAGGCTCAGATTCATGCAGATGGTATTCGATTGGTATACTTTTTAATGAACGATTATTGTGGAGAAATTAATTCTAACGAAGGTCGTGGTGATTTAAATTATATTATAAGGTAGTGTGTGTGTCTCTGTTCGAATTAAAACCTAGAAATAAAAGTCACACAACTTTCATCATCACTTGCTCATCATTAAAAGTCCGCAGATGATAGGCCGCTTTTCGTTCACCTAATTATCCCCGGTTAGATCCCAGAATAGTCGAACGTTCTCATAAGAAGTACACGTAAACTTCATTTCATCGTTTCTAGGCAACACTTTTTGCAAAATTGTTAGAAAATATAATCGTACGATATTGAAAGCACTTAAAGAAAGAAAATTGAAGAATGATTTTTATCTTTGCAAAGGATTTTTGATTTAATTTAGAAATCGCGACAATGTACATACTTTTCTGAAAATTTGCAGTTGTAAACAACTCTGACGGCCGTCTAAATTCTGACGACGATTATTTATCCGCACTCGTGAATTTCCTTGTAAATAAATTGGGAATTTAGCTTAAAGTTATGGAAAGAATTAACGATAGACTATATGAAAAGTAGGCTCTTTTATGAGATATTAGCATTTGCAATGACGAATCAGGTCGACAACTTTGACTAATTGATCACCATTTAGGAATGTTTGCTCTCGTTATTTCCAACGGGATGTTAATATAATGAGGCGACTAAGATCAGAAAAATTACGCATGGAATTGGGCCCTGCGAGCCGCGAGCGGAAGAGAGTGAATGTCATACGACTCTACTTCTCCAATACTACGAATACTGTCCGTTTCGTAATTCCAAACATTCACCCTTTTTTACGGAGGTTTTTTTATAGTTTCCGTGAGAGTCGAGTAAGTGGTAGTTAGTGTGCTACTTATCGGTTTCTTTTTTCCTAACGTATACCTTTTGGTCTCCCGTTGGGTTGTAAGCCCTCCCATAAGAAGTGCGCGTAATAAAGTTCATTCCAATGGTTTGAAGCCTCAATTTCTATTGCTAAATAAAATTTAGAAAAATCATCAATACGACCTGAAGTTTCATAAGAAAGAAATTCTATAAAGAATGCTACACTATTACTGTCGATTATAGATTTCCGCCCCCAATTATGTGTAATTTGATGATATTGAAAATTTCGTTTTCGATAACCTGTCCCACGGAACTCATTGTAATGGTGAGAGAATTTATGTTCTCTTCAATACAAATAGGTTACTATAGTTCATACTATTTCTATTCCTTCTTTTGAAAATCATCGGGCACTTAAGCTAGTATATAATAAACGCCGAAGTGACTTTTTGCGGTATAATGTCATATAATTGAATTTAAAAGCGAAATTCCTTGGCTTACGCATTAACGAGGCATAGATGAGATGAAACTATAATGGCGTCGGTAAACCGCGGTAAAGTATAGAACCCCGTGTACGATTGATTCACGAATAACAACGTTATGCCTAACTCTGCAACCTGATCAAAATGCTGGGGAATTGCTAATGGAATTTGCTAAATTTTACTATTCCTTAAAATAAATCACTAGAAAATCAAGAATCAAGGAAAATGTTAAATTTTTATGTCAGCCGAAAATTCGACGGAGAAAATTTTTGTGATAAGTCGGTAACTAAAGCTAAATTTAGCATTTTTTCACGTGTCCACTAGGAAAATGAATACCAATCAATGGTATACCCTATGAAAACGACCAGTATTTTCGAAGAGGTAGTTGAACAACATGACACAATATTTTGAAGGTATTACAGCTATAATAAAAAAAGTCTGTTAAAATGCACTTATTATATCATTAGAATCCGATTATCCAATCATCCATCGAAATAAATTAGAATGTATCATCCTCAGGAATTCCGAAATTACAACAGTTGCTTCTAATTACACAATGAATTTCCCACTATTCGGCCAATGATAATTTTTCCGCCCATTGGCAACGGATACCTCCATTTCTGTCGGAGGTAAACCTAATTGGCAGACCTAACGACTCAAGGCTAACGAATACCTGTACGAAATACCGTCTCTACGGAGGGAAGACCGTTTTGCATAACTGAGGTGCTTACTTCATCGTGTACGAAATATTCCGGGAATTAACGGGAACTAATGAATCTAGCACATCTTTCCGTAGTTTTGAGTATTGAAATATTAATAACACTAAATGATAAAAGCGTATTCGGGGCACGTAAAATCTTTGGTTGACCTCATTCAAGAGGCGATGAATACCATCTCTTAAATCTTCAGTAGAATTTCCAATTTCAGTTCGATATGATTTATGACACTGCAATCTCGACGGGAAGATGAGTTCTAATAAACATTTTAAATCAACGAAATAGGTTCTTAAATGTGTCGCTTAATGACAAGCAAGGGCGCTTCTTTTCCCCCAATAGAAACCATGATCGACCTTTACTCAAGGAAATAATATAATAACATTAAGGAATATTAAGTCTAGAGATATGAGTCATTCATTTAATCGTTTTATGGAGGAGATTTGATGAATGAATATCGCCGCAAAAATGAATGTCCATAGTCTACATCAGTATTTCGACGATTTCTGTAGCAAGAAAAGATTGATTCAGTGACATCAACTTTAATATAATCATTTTTATACTTTCCCAGGCCGATCGACGAGGAAGTATCGGGTATTATCCTCGTTCTCCTGATTTAACCCCACTTGACTTTAATCCGTGAAGCTCCTTGAATGATGTGGAGCAGAGCAGAAGAAGACCCACACCTCGACAACTTAAAGGTGAAATTATTCATGCTATTGGAACTATTGAGAATGTTGGTTACACTGCTCATTGACGCGTATAGGTAAGGAATACTTAGGAACTAACGCTGGGAAGCTCTTTATATAGTAACGTCAATCATTTCCTGCCGGTATCGCATCTCTCAATACGTTAATTTCTATAAATATGAAAATTCACCCAAAATAGATTATAATTGTTTATGAAGACATCATCATTAGTTAATCTTCGAACTCATGCTCAATTATAGTAAATAATAAAGATATTTTTCAAAATATTTCGGGTAGTTTATATTTCGTTTTATATAAGCACTACGATCACTGCATGCCGAATACAATCAGCGTAATATATGATTACTTTCTACAACGCCTAAAAAAATGTTTGTAAGGTTGGTTGCTTCAGGAAATTTTTAATTTGCAGGTCGGTTCAGGTAATTCTAAAGGGTCTTTGTTGGGGTGGGTTTACTAGAAATTTACCGAAGCCTTAATAATGAACATTTTAATCGACATCCAGAGTTAAATAAGCCAATTGAGCCGTAGACATAAGTCAATGAAAAATGGTTTGTACAACAGATTATAAAGGAGTGCCGTATCACGTATCAAATGATGCGTGATACAGCTAGCAAATAGGAATATTCAGCATTTCCATAACTTCGGTTTTCACCCAAAAAAGTGTAAGCTTCACACACATATTTGGGTTTTACGGAAAAACTACTCAACTGAAGGTTTATGAAGAAAACCCCACGATGCGGAAAAACACCCACACAAAGAGTGGGGCGAAAAAAAACCGCGAAAACTCAGAAGTAATAAATAAAATATAACTAGTTAGGAATAAAAAAATCACAATAAATTAAAGTTTTAAGCTAGTTTCTGTTTTAGATCAACGTACAAATATCTCCAAACTTAATATGACGTAAAACATCACTAGATAAGATAACTAAAAAGATACCGCGGAAAGTAGCTTACGAGTGTGCGAATTTGTGTGTGCTGGATTTAGAGAATATGAGCGAATCTGAAGATTAATGTGATGCTTTGTAAACTGTAAGTTATATTTCATCAGGAATGTAAAAACCAGCCCGCAAGCGAGAATAAGGTCTTTTCCTAAAAGAAATTTTTTTTCATCCATGAAACACGTACATATTCAAACTTCGCACCACGTTAAATCTCCCATTTGATGGGTTCGGTATAAGTTTAAAGAAAATAATAGATCGTGAGGATTAAAGGTACCTGTGGGTATGAGAAAACTTTTTTTATGAGGCTACACTTGAGCGGTGTATTGCTTATATTTCAATAGCTCGATATCGGAACTACAAGAAGGAAAACGAATTCGATAGTTAAACATCGTAGGGAGAATATTTTAAATTTCAGTTTCACTTAATGTAGTCAACAAGACTGGAAAACAAAATTATTTAAATTTGTGAATTCGTAAATGAAGCAATTTTTCAGATGTAGTACCATTACTAATGAGTAACAAATTGTACAACGAAAAGGTTCAGTTTATCAAAGTGTACATTCAAATACGAACGATAACAAAGGGGTTGCTGTGCATTTAGGGATGGAAAAATTACATCTTAGCAGAGTTCACTTTTACCATGTGTTTCGTGTGATTGGGACTGGGACCGGAAGAAAACCACGCATGAAGCGGGAGCGCTTAAAACGGGTTTTTCTGTATTTATCCATCCTATCCCAGTAACTCCTAAAACAAATGCATTGAGGAATAAGTTAAAAAAATAATATACTGCACTTCCCGATAAGACAGCATTATGAAACAAAACGATTCATAAGAGAATCTAATTGCCTATCCAAATTCATCGTTACTTTAATTAAAGTATCCTCGGTACGAATCCAGGTAGCTTAAAAATTCTCCCATTAGAATATTTTTTTTATCTCAATAAGACATAAATGGTTTTCCAATATTTAATTAGAAATTATCGTTCAACAAAAACAAACGGAGTATCAAAGGATTGGTGGTTTATAGGAAAATAATGTAAAACTGATTCTAATTTTGGTAGTGGAATATAATTCTTACTCTAAATTGAAAAAGGATAATTACGCGGAATTAAAAAAAGATTGCGGCTATACAAGGGTTACGACGAATATGGATGTTAAATCAGAGTTCATAATTTTTTCCCTAATAAACACATTTGTAATTTAAGTCCATGTAAAAACAATGGTAGGATGGAGTTGGTCGCTTGAAAATGAGGCAATTCTCTATAATTTTTGAATTTCCAAATTAAATCAAGGGGACTTTATTTTTATTTTTAATTTTTTAGAATTTCAAAATTTGTTACGACACCTTTAATATTGATATTTTTCTCCGATAGTTCACTCCCGCTCCAGCCTTTCTTTTTTTCATATTCAGTACTTGGCTATTCATTTATCTACCTTGTTTATTCAAATATTTCTATTCTTTTCGCCAATGAAATAGATATGTTTACCTCCCTTACAGACCACATGACGAAATGTCTCTAGAGATCAAAACTTAACCCAAGTGTGATATCAATACAAAAAATACCGCTTCACAAAGGCTGGCCGTGGGGAGAGAAGCGTCCAAAAAGGCGGTTTTAATCCCCTGGGCGGATACTATTCCCACGGGACCTCCTGCATTTTGGATTGCTGCGTTAACGTTAACTCTGATGAAGATTTTGCACCTACATTCAACAACATAACGGTGATATTATCCTTGATATTGTCTGTGATTTATTCTGTGATATTTTACTCTGTGTTCAAGCCTGGGATATAATCAGACCTATATATTGAAGTAGTGACTGCGATACCAGCTGTGCAAAAGCTATATAGAGTTTTATCCATAAATGATAACTACTTTTACGTCACCAGAGTGTCGAATTACGATGTATAAATTACCTCGTATGACGTCCATTAAAAAATAATAATAGTAATACACACACACATATTTACTGCATGCTTTGGAGTGATAAATTTCCACAAAACCTCCTAAACAATTTCCCCATCAGTAATTAAAATAAATCTTTATGGTGGGCCATAATAGGACGTAGGAAGGCTTAACTTCCTTTAGAAATAACTTTTGCGGAAGACTATTTCGCAACCCGAAGGGAGGATTCGCAACCATCACGAAATCCAGAAGCCGCCATACCACGTGGTTCACCTCTCCCACTACCTCCACATCACTTCCTCTTCCGAATCTTTTTTAACTCCCACGCCGGCTCTACCTCCACGTCCGCCCCCCCCCCCCCCCCTCACTACTTTCAAATTGTTCTCCGGGTGCGAATGAGAAGGAGCATTTCCGGCCAAATCTTGAGCAATAGGCGTCGCGGGCAGAGATTTCGGCTTTCATTCATCAGTGAGAACCCTTGACACGATAATGCGTGGTTCTTGAACATTTTGCCGGCGGGGACTCTACGATTGGACAGAAGACATGACAGGTAAAAGCTGACTGCCTCTTGAACATATTCATCAATTCTCCTACCATCTTTAGGAAGGTGTTTGTCATAAAAGAGCACTCAAACCTGTTCTGGTTTTAATGCCTTCTAGCCTCATTACCTCCAATGTTTACCATAACATTTTATATAATAACCATATTACTACAGTAGAAATTCTAATTGATTAACAAGAGGACACTCTAGTCCATCCAATGTCATGGCTTACCATAAATGGCATGTAAGTACTGATGGCGAAATAGTAAAGCATAATTAATTAGTAATTAGCACAATAAGCCATTTATGGACTCGTGAATTTCATATCGACATCTACATCAATGCCATACAGGAGCCTTCCAGCGTTTGGCAGGGGGCGTACTGCTTGTTGTTATCTTGTAGCATTCACAGAAAGAATGAGTTCTTAAAGGAGTTGAAGGAGTTCTTAAAGTTGCTGTTGCATCATTTCTCTTATTTCACGCTCATTATCGGATCGGCCGGAGAAGCAGGGGGATCGGTTCATGCAATGAAAAACCTGACTGACATCGGTTCGGGGAGCATTCTTTTGAGACTAGCGGTAAAGTGCGACTTAAGTACGGCTTGCTATCATAATTGCGCAAAAGATATGAGATGTTTTGGAAGAAAATTATTAGTTTACTGCTAATTTATCTGTCCCTCTTTTAGTTTTCTCTACTAAGAAGCAAACAATTTCTTCGCGTCGAATTCCGCTTCAATCTTTACATTTCCCAATGGTATCGTTACTTTTTAACGTTTATTACTGCTATGGAGAAATTGCGAAATTTCGAATAAAGGAAAGATCTCGAGTTTTCCGGAAGTTATATTGAAAAATGTAGTCGCCCTCAAAATAGGATTGGAATTTGCCGTTACAAAAATGTTAAAGACGAGTGCAAAATTAGATGCTTATATATTAATGTGACGTGCAACACTTAAGAATGGGGAGTTTAAGAGCGGCGTACAAGTGTACTGCGGCACACCGAAGATTTATAACTTTAAGTTAAAAGAAGAAACTGTGCAGAAAATATGGAAGACACAAACCTTTGGAGTACAGCACATTGTAACGATAGGCATTCATTCATTCATCGGTTACGGAGCAGATGGACCTTTTTTGCGTAGGATATTCATTTTAGTTTGTGAGCGAGCTATCCTTGGACCATATAAATGCAGGATATTCTAAATTCTTCGATTAAATATTAATCCGGCGGTGGCGGACGCGGAGCGGTTAGCGTGCTAGCACGATAGCGCTCCAACACCGAGGTCACGGTTTCGAATCCCGGGTTGTCGGATTTTTCCGGTTAGGGCATGGTCGTGTGTGTTCATCCTTTGTGTCTGTGATAGTCCAAATTATTGAAATGGGTGTAATTGTGGGCCTCCTGTATCCGTTAAAGAAATAATAATAAGAATAATAATAAAGATATTTATTCTCTAGTCTATTTTCTCAAACAATGTTCATTTTCTGTCGTTCCGATAGATAGGTAGAAATAAAATTCACACTGTGGAAACATGTTGGGTGTGAATTTTATTTCTACCTTTTAAATACAATAAAATTTATGTCATAATTCGGTTATTTTCGGATATCAAGTGAAAAAATGTTGAACGTTAGACTAAAAGTTTTATTTCTACCTTTTCCAATAAAACTTTTAGTCTAACGTTCAACATTTTTTCACTTGATATCCGAAAACAACCGAATTATGACATAAATTTTATTGTCATTAAATCGCATCGTGGTAGCAGCTAGCTACATTTTGAAATTCGTAGTAGTATTGTTAAAAGTGCTTCGACAGCTTAGGTCATTTCGCACGTGGGCCCCACCGGGAATCGAACGCGGGACCGCTTTCACCGAAGTCGAATGCGTTGCCCACTTGGCTATCCCATTTTTAAATCATCTCCAATTATGATGCGAAATTTTCCATGAGTATCCTAATCAGTAAAAATCCTTTCGGTAAGTATACGTAATTTTTCACCCAATCACAAAAAAAATTGACACCAAAGTCAAATTTACATTAACAAAGAATCGTTTCCCAAGTTTCATTATTAGCCCCCTTATTTCCAACACTTCAAGAAGCAAATAGAAACTCTCTGCGTAATAAAAACCCCGTCTACGGGAGTGTTGGTGCGTGCTTCAGTAACTTCCAATCTTTCTTTGCATATCTTTGTTTGAAATCTACTTTGCGCCACTCCTTTGTGAATCCGCCGATTCAAATTTCGTTTCCTGGACATGTGAAAGGATTTGTTCCCTTTAAAAATTGGATGGACACGGTTCTGATGTCAAAGGCACCAAAAGTCATACGTAGGTGTAACCAAGTCATCTTACGTTCCGTTTCATTTAAGATAATAAGACTACCGCTCCTTCTAGCCTACAGATTGCCGGAAGTGCGGTCGTTAAATCTCTCGCGGGGAAAAGGTTGCGAGGGAGATAAAGTGAAGGAACTTCTAAAATAAAGACACTCTTTCTTCAACGAAAATGCGATGAAAAGACGCTCCAATAAGTAAATCCACGAGTCTTTCAACATTTAGTGTCATTTTTAACTGTACTTTAATAGTAGTCAATATTGTCACCTAAACTAGGTTTAGAATGGGGAACTTTTGGCTTTCAGGATCAGTGGGGTCCTTTTGGCGCTTCTCCGCGGCTTTTTCTTCGCTTCTCTAAATTTATTCGTATCATTTTGCTTTGCAGCTCTTCAAGATTACATCAAATTGTAATGAAATATGTTCTCTTTTAGTCCACTTAGCAAGTGATTCCTAAGAATGATTAATACTTATTGTCATATTATATTTGTTATAAATGGAAAATAAATTGAAATTATTATTTAAAATTACTGTTATTGTTGTAGAAGTTGTTGTTGGCGGCCGGCTGAGGTGCACTTCATTCACTATAGATAAGCGCGGTTCTATCAGGTGCCTTTATTCCGCTGCCTAGTATACTTTCTAAATTGACCATGATTCCAGTAACGAAGGTCTTTTCCTCTTTAGTGTGACGAAGTTATAGATACCGCTTAACTCACGCTTGCAATCTACTCAATCCCATTGGAACAACGACAGACATCCGCTTTCCGTGGCTGCTATTAAAATATTTTGAATCTCATATAACAGCTCGGAGTTGCATTCTATCATGTCGGCTCTACAAGTTGTGAATAGATTTGTTTGGAAAGCTGTGAATTGACGCCCTTTATACGTTCAGCCAACTGGCTTCCCACATCTGAAAAATTTTCCGTAATCTTTCCTGGATAATCTTCCTCAGAGTTCGACGAACTCCATCAAAACAAAAATCATCCACAAAACACACGAGTACAAGATCGCAAAGGATTGGCTTTGCTCGAAATCAACCGGAAACAACCCAAACCTAAAAGAAATTTCGGCAGCGGAACGAGACGTAAAAACTAAGAATAGTTCCGTTATAAAAACTGATGTGGAACGAGGGATGAGAACGAATTGTTGTTGTTGTTGTAATTATTATTATTTCTGTAATGGAAACAGGAAGCCCCAAATTAAATCCATTTAATATTTATTTGCGAACACAAAAAAACATTCTCTAACCGGAAAAAATTCGATTTTCGACTCTTGATCGTGGATAGGGAGTTTGAATGACCTCACGAAGAATCTCCTCGCTTTTGTCTAACCTGAAGTCTAAAAGCGATTCTGTTACGCTTAACTCATGTGCTAGCGACGCGATACCACTTTTTGAAATACTTCAGACGTATCTATTGAAAAATTTGACCGAGATTGTCTCACATAAAATATAAATGTTATAAGAAATGTGTTGACCAACATTTTTAAGCAATATGAGAGTAATACCGAAAACATCCGATGGTAAATTGTCATATTATTGCACACGTTCAGTGTGAAAGACGAAAATGTGAAGAGTATTCTGAGGAAGAATTGCTATGGTTTTAGCAAATGCTAATTAGGAAACCAACCTTTATATTTCTCAGAAAAAATTCGATTAGCGAAACATTGGCCTTACGAACATCAGTATGAAGAAAGTAATTGTCCGTACCAAAGTATGAATTCCCCTAATTACAGATGTGTGTTTAGATCAGTGATATATGTACATACTACAACCTTTGTCAACGGTACAGGGGGAATACAGCATACGTTTAAACTTGCAATCCGCATTGGGAAAAGTTTTAATAATTATTTAAATTATTTCGTGAATATCAATTTTTATTTATTACATAAAATAACTTAGAAACAGAAGTTATTATCCAATTTAATTTATTAAAAATAAAATTTTAATCATTTCGTTGCAAATAAATTTTTAAATTCACAGAAAAACTAACCCTATTATATTTTTATCTCTTTCTTCTCCATTTGCATGTACACACTATACAATCGTTTTTGAGAACAAACATCTCGAAATTTATTTAAATTGTCAGTCGATAGCAAAATTTTAGCAATAAAATTTGAAAATCATTTTAATTTTTCGATGAGCCACCACACCCTTACGGCACAGCAGACGCGGGCCTTATGCTACACTGGCGGAGACGCGAAATTTGTTTCACAAATACTCAAATTGTGTAAATCCAAATTGTATGGCAGTTGAATTGCCACATGTACTTTTGCTGATTTTGTGTGTACTGCCTATATATTTACTACGAGTCCTCGCTTTCCACTTTTCAACAAAAACACATCTGTTTCCTGAGGGTGTCCATATTAATTCAGCATTTTAGGTAGGAAGAAATTATTTATAAAAATAAAAACACCGAACTTCTAGGTCAAGTTGCAATAGAATATTCAATCTTTCTTCGATATTTTTCGGAAGCGGTGTCTATGGAACATGAGACACATTATGCAGCAAGAAGTTTCATTAATATTCAACACTTCAAATATGAAGACTTGAATATTATTAAAGAAAAACGAACGTATTTAACAAAGAATAAATGTACTAAAATGATGTATCTATAGCTTAGTGTAAGAAATGCTAATCTGAGACTTTTAAGGAGGTCGTGAAAAGTATGGATTCTTACCTTGTACGAAAAACATCACGGAGTTTGGTTGAGAGTTTAAAACATTCATTGAGTACATAAAAATATGATGAGACCTTTTTCTTATCGCTTTTAAGTCTGAGTTGCAAGTTTAACGACTGCAATGGTTCACAGTTTACAAAATTTTCATTTCAATTCGTTATTGCCTATTTTTGTTCTGGCATCCCAAATTACTTCAGTTTCTATTACAGTATAGAAATTATAGTATATTCTACTATAATAAACTATTTTCGGATAAAATTGCATACTACTATAAAGTACTTTTGAAACAAAACCTCCATTTACTCATTATATTTTCTCCTCCAGGAAAATTGATTCCATATGTACATACACAACCTTATAGGTAATTTCATCGAGACTTAAATCACCATAATGGTTATTTTTTATCATTCTAAATTATCTAGGTTGCATCGAGAAGAACATACACTGAATTTATGATAAGCCAACACAATTTATTTGAATTATTAGTGAGTTCATAGCATTCCCTTTCTCGAAATTTTTTTCATAANCAATAATAACTGTAAATCCCCCCTACCTATTTACCTTGTATGCAAGCAATCACACATTTCAAAGGTAAAAAATTCACAATTGGGCAAAACGCTTCAACTTTTCTATCAACTGCTGGACTATTAATTTAAATATCTATCGGAATACGAACGATTTTACAACTTAAGAGAAAGCATGCACTTTTTCCATATTTAATTTTTTCCTCTACTTACATGTATAGCAGCGAACATGGAGTAATTAATTTAGAACATTAGAATGGAGAATTTACATTAAAGTCCTTTGAAGTAATGAATTTTCTAAGCTCGATTAGACTTCGAAAACCTGGGGAGGCTAATATTTCGAGTCTTTTTTGAGATAATTATGAAAAAGATCTGAGATAACTTAGTCGCAGCATGAGGCCTTCCCATCGATTTTGAAAAAACTTACCTTAAGCCTCAAAAGAAATGCACTGATTGTCACGCGGAGACTTTCGCCTATTTCATTACTGCAGAATTCAATTTCCTGCTAGCTAATGTAATCTACTCGGTCAAACGACAACCAGTTACTCTTTCCGGGTACTACAGACTCTACGGATCACGTAAATTGTGTCTTTATTCCTGTTTCAAAAGCTAGTGTCTGAATCATTCTTCCATTACTCAAAAATCGACTTGGAAATGTTTATATTCAAGATGAATTAAATCACTAATCAAACCTGTGTTACGATCTTGATGCCATTATGATGAAGAAATTCGTTTGAAAGACCAAATTAGAGCAAAGGAATATCATCGTGTCGTTTCCACTATAACATTTTCCGCCTAAAGCAACTAAAACGATTATGAGACTATAACTGAAACGAGAAGGGTTCACCTGTGTAACTGTTAGCTAGAATTTTGCTATATCGGTATTTCTTTCAATTAACTCGGAATTATTTAGACGTTGTTTGCAGTTGGAGATATTTTAACTAAGGTTGTCGAAATTTACTTCCTTTGAATTAATGAACAAATTTAATTTAATGGAATGTTTTTATTTGTTTGTCATGGAGGAAATTTAACTACAATTAATTATGTTTTTGCTCATGGCTGTGATTATTTGAACGTCACTATTATTGCATTCATATTAGTCTTTACCATAAAAAGTATTGTTAATACAATCATTGTGCTGCACTTACTGGAATTTTTCCACAAGATTTTGGCCCAAAGAGGAAAGCAAGCGTATTATACCTTACTCTTAAACATGCCTATTTCTTGTCTTTGCTTTGTTCCTGGAGTTTTAGTAGCTGATGTTGAAGTTGCTCACGTCCAAACTGCTGAATAGTCTTCAGGTATTTACGGAATCTTAAAATATCTTGCTAGAATCTCCATAATTTTAAATGTGTAAATTAACAAAAGCATCAACTTTCAATGAATATAGCATTACTCGCAACGAGGCACCGGAACGCTTATGCTATGCTTTTCACTTATCAGTTTTTATAGTTGTATTCCTAAATTTTTGAACTGTCTCCAACAGTGTTTAGCTTTGAAGTTTTCCGGGTTTGTTCCGAAAATATAAATTATTTATACTGCCATGAAAACCTCATCAAAAACTTCACAGAAAACTGCACTCGGCCATCATTTCGCTGTCAGTTAGGTGTACCGTAAGCGGTCGTAGTAAAACAAAACTGATTGTAATTTGATTTAAATTTCCACATAATCAAAAAAACATTATTACTTTCTTTTAAAGTTCAATTTTTAACCTCAATGGTCAGACTATCATCGCTTTATTAATAATCCTAATTATTCTGAGAGAAATACGCAATGGGTACGAAAGTTTATTAGAACGATTTCGCCGTTAGAAAGTTTGTAACAAACATAAGTTTGCGCCAATGTAATAGGGCGCTTGAAGGCAGTATGCGCTCCATAACCAAGCGACACCCACGTTTTATTTATCTTAATTTTAGTTATCCACTTAGCGCTCCAAGCAGACCCATATTGAACCCAGGAGACGTCTTGTTTAAGAAAGGGACCGTCGCGAGTCAAAGGATTTCCTGTGTTTTGCGGTGGGACACACAGAGCGACGGGGCGTAGGCCATATTGAAACTGTCATTATGTAGACTTCAAGCGCTTCATTGTGCAGATAACAAACGTCGGGAGAGGATTTTAGCTCGCCTAACATCCTTTATTCTGCTTAGAAATTAAGCGCACTAATACCTTTCCTAATGAAGATAATACGTTTCGGAATGTCATACGAAATGCGTTTTCCTAAAGATTACATAGATTTAAAATACATCTATGTAAATATGTATACTTAAAATGTACAAATCTTTCGTACTATCCAAGATTTTGATTATCTGAGGTGGCCTCAGTCCCACTTAACCCCGGATAATCGAAAATGTACTGCAAATGTGAAAGGTAAGACATGTATCAACGCACAGAAGGGATTACAAAAAAAACTAAATAATTTGGATGGAGTATTTCAAAACCGGTAGAAAGCGTAAGATTGCTCACTTCACTATGCGACACACAACACGAGTATTTATTGATCCACATTCATCAATTAATTTATGCAAAACACTTCTCTTAAACGAACGCAATTATACGAGTATATGAAATTCCGCTAGATCTATCAGGAGCTCTGAGAATTCTTGCCTGAATAAATAAATGAAATTGGATACCTCTATGTATCCTTGTAGTAGTGTTGTTAAAAGTGCTTCAACAGCTTAGGTCACCTCGCACGTAGCCCCCACCAGGAATTGAACCAGGGACTTCTTTCATCGAAGTGGAATGCGTTGCCCACCTGGATATTCGGGGGCCTCTATATATCCATTAACCTATACCAATAAAGTTATACCATATTAAGACTGCGTTTAAGATTCACGCATATATATTTGTTTGCTGCTATGCTTATTGTACGGAGTTGCTAATTAAGTATTCGCTTTACACACAACGTGTGTATACACAACTAATTTTATTAAATTTCACAATGCATGAATAATGAAAACTAGGTAAAGTTCTTTGTAATGTAATGTACGCATATACTATATTACTTGAGTATTGTTATGTACTGCATAAAAATATGACTCTGACGCATGATGCTTAGTGCAACAACAGAGTCATAACAATAATAACTGTAAATCCCCCCTACCTATTTACCTTGTATGCAAGCAATCACACATTTCAAAGGTAAAAAATTCACAATTGGGCAAAACGCTTCAACTTTTCTATCAACTGCTGGACTATTAATTTAAATATCTATCGGAATACGAACGATTTTACAACTTAAGAGAAAGCATGCACTTTTTCCATATTTAATTTTTTCCTCTACTTACATGTATAGCAGCGAACATGGAGTAATTAATTTAGAACATTAGAATGGAGAATTTACATTAAAGTCCTTTGAAGTAATGAATTTTCTAAGCTCGATTAAAAAATATTCTCCCAAAAAAACCATCCTTTAACAAATTGTGGACAAATTTCAGGTTAAAATACAATAACATTCATATCAAACAGATCATAAGAATATAATAACGTTTTTGTAACTTTGGAATGAGAAAATAGTACTGTTATTTACCTCGTGCTTGTACGTCCATCGTAGTAACGCGGAGAGAAGATACAGTTGATATTTGAGCGGAGAATTTTCGCGATAGAAGGGATTCACTCTGTAGCATCTTCACGAGATACGTTAACTTTAATCCGAAGAAATCATCTCCTGTTTCCTGATGAGTTACGTGATGTTAAACAAGAAGATTATGCACTCTGAAAATAGAAAAATTGAATTGGAAATTAGCTATACAGAATCAGGAGTAACTTTGTAGTATTTAATACAGCTATAATTTGAAAAATAATTTATTACCGCTACAATAACAATGTTCATTTAACTATCAACTTCAACAAATCACCAGAATCCTTAAATATATAAACACAGAATATCAATAAATAAAATAATAGGTATAATAAAAAAAGGAAAATCGTTGCTCACTAAATACAATAACTTAAAAGGAACGTTTTAAATAGTTACAATCGTTTAGATAAGTTAGATAAGGGGTTCGTGTATAAATTTCCTGTCCCAGAAGGGTTAAGTGCAAGAAGAGACTGATAATCTCAATCTCTCCCTAACTAAGTCGTATTATTATTATTATACATATTAAATCACAAATGAGAAACATATATACATTAATCGTATAAGAAATGGGATCAAGTGATACCCACAAATCAGCGAAAGAGCAACAACAAATATATAAATGCCGTAAACTAAGAAGACTCTGCAGACCTCCGAAAAGACGAAGAGAAGTATCTGCTGCAAGGAGGAGGGTGTTATAATCAGACTTTATCAGATTTTTTCTATAGTTATCTTAAGGTAATGCGCTAGCATTATTGCCTCATTCTCTCCGATAAACGAAACCAGGGTGACGCTCGCCCAACCCCTCTTTGATAACTTGGTATGGCTAACGTTTTAGAAACTAGAAACTAAAACTAAACATTGATATCAGGATGTTTCTACGATTGCTACACATGTTACATTTATCACCATAAGACCACATTCGACTTGGCAAGAGGATTTCTTACATTCCCCCGGAGCGGTAGGTTTCTTTTTTATTAATATCATATGTTAACTTTTGAATACACGAAATGTGGTTTGGAAATTACCGGCAAAAATTTTCTCCTAATTTTTTAATGTAATTATATGACGCCAATGGGCGTGCTGCCGCTCCAAGATTCAAGTAAGGGTAGAAAATGCACTCACCTACTTAGAGTAAACTATAGCACTAGAGAAGTAAAGTCCAATGGTATTTTTCAAATATTTCACACTGACATCAGACATTTTCAGAGAAAAATTGTCATACTTACAAACCTATCAAAATTGATTCATACTGACATCAAAGATGCATTTTCAGAGAATAATCGAAAGGATGTATACTAACATACATTCGTAACGTTTATATGCGTTTAAATTTGCATCAGTAGAGAAAGATAAAACACAATAAAATTAATGATGCAAGATGTAAATAATGTTACATAAAATTAGATTTTTAATAAAATTAAATCTAGACCTCTTTCTTGTATTTATAGACAATTCTCATTCTAAAGGAGACCACCAGAAAAAGAGACGAAATCTATCCTAGATACCTTGGGTTCCCAGAAAGGGAACTTCCCAATTCCAGAAGGCAGCAAAATTCCGATCTTTCCCAAAACAATGCATTGCATTGCTTTCCTTGTGAGAATTTCTTCAAAGGTTTTCCTCATTCCATTAGTATGTATACAGCACGTATCTTGAGTAAACTTTTAATTTATAACATGGACAGACTGAAGGGCACGTTAATTTTCAACCGAGGAAAATAAGGATTCAATATAGTAGTACTATAAATATTGAAGAGAATCTTAATTTTCTCACCTTAACTTAGTTTTACAAGACTTGCTATCGGAAACGAAAATTCTCAATCTTATCAGAATTTTCATAATTAGGAGTTGATTTCTATAATTGAGTATAAGAATATGAATCTTAATAGTATTCCTTTCTTATTGAACTAGACTTCAGTTCGTTCGTTGATTCTTTCTAAATTTAATTTTGTAACATTTAAAGTAAACAATTGGAATGAGCTTTATAGGTACTTCTTATGGGAGTGCTTCCAATCATCTGGAAACTTATGAGAGACCAATAGGTAAACGTAAAAACAAGAGAAATTGTCACAATTTTTGCGACTCACTCATCTCTCGCAGAAAATATAGATGGTCATCGTAATCAATGAGAAATTATTTTTTCTTAATTTTACGGACGAATTAGGGAGTAAAGTATTTTAATATTGCTAAATAAGTAAACTGTGATAAATAAAATGAGATTTACATGCATTTCTTATGAGAAAGTTAAGGCAACCAAGCAATTTCATTTCAAACAGAATCAGTACATAAAGTTTCAAGCAATATTGATACATTATTTTCATTTTTCCAGCTACAAATTCTAAGGATAAACGAAAAACCTCACTGTCCCGGTGATTTTTTAGCTTAAAGACCACGACCATCTCACTAGATAAAAAGTGATATATCGATTCTGGGTATGAGATCGATCCTAGAAGGCCCCAAAAAAAGTACTTTCCCCGTTTAAATACATTGCGCGGATTTAAAAAAAATTCGTGTTGGGCATTTTCCGTTAAGATAGAAGGTTGAATCTTAAGTATGACACATTTGTGTCTCTGAAATAATATAATTATGACCGATTGGTGGTTCGATTATTACTGGATGAATTTCCATCAATCTCCGGAAACTTATATTTGAGTCAAGGAACTTTTGAAAGCTTTTGAGAAAATGTATTCCTCGCATTTTTGCCAACCATCTCTTAGACTATTACCAATTCAGTAGTTTTTCTTCCGAAGTCCTTCATTTCCAAACGAAAGAAGCCAGTTGAAATGCTTTAGAGGTGTTGCCAATTGTTCGTTACTCCATGCTCTAAGTACTTTATTTAAATACGAAGAAATTTCAAAATAGATAATAATCTGGGCCATGGTTTCGATTATAGTTTTCTGAGTTAAATTTACATACCACTCATTAGTATAATTCTAACTTGGCTCGAAAAGTACCCCTTTTCGATTTTTCGGATATCATATCTATTTGTAGTTGTTGGTAACAGAGTAGTATATATTAAATATTTCTCTTACCCTGAATGTCAACAAGTAAGCACAGTATAAATGCTACCAATCACGAAGTTTAGGCTAAAATATAAGAATGAAAAAGCAACGGGGAAGTATTTGTTAAGATGCACTCGTAAAGGCTCTTAAAACCACTTTCTCTCCTCCTTATAAGCTATTCCTGTTATGCTTACTTCACAATATTCGACCAATGTTGAACAATCCAAAGTCTAGCCATATTACAAAATATGGAAATGGTACCCAAACCAAAATTTGAATCCGAAAACTTTAAAACCGAAGCCATCATATAGATGATCGTCGTTATTGCAATATTATAAGTTGTTCCACTCATTTCAGTTCACGTTCAAAAAATCCTGGAAAACATTCATAAGACCATCCTCCGTATCGTCTTCTGCAAAGGGATGAAGATTGCATTTAAATTTAAATTAATAGCCTCAAAACTCCAAACAAAGCGTTGTGGGAAAAAATGATCGCATTAAGTTCAGTTTTAGAAATGGCGAAACGATAGGGTTCGTTCGTTGACTCAACCTCCGCGAATCTCATCACTGCTTTCACCCAAGCTTTCTTTATTCGTTCCAAAATTCAGAAATGCACGAGCAAAGCTCTCTTCCAATCTCGATCATCTTCTTGCACGGGGCTGATTGAAACTACTAGGGGAAGGATGTTTTGATAGAATTTGACATCGACATGATCTTACTGATGTGCTGTCAGTTGCAAACAGACGTTACGTCGTCAGGAGTGGCTTTGAATTTCCTTCACGCCTAATAAGGCATTATTCTATCGTCATGAACTTGACTTCAGGCGTTGTATCACCACGATGCATACACATTGCCGCGCGGAGCAAAGAATTTCCATTTGAAATCATTTAATCGACTTTCAGGGTTACGTCACAGCTGTTTGCAGCAATGCCGATAGGTAGGGCAGACGGTCATACGAATATTATTCGCTATTCCGTATCCTTAGAATATCCAGCGACAATTCGCATTTAAATAAAGTAAGGTAACTATTGAATGCGCACGTAGTTATCATTTCCTATTTCCTTCATAAGAGGGGTTAGATTGAACTGCGTACTAGGTTTTAAACTCCGAGTTATGTTGAACGCGGAAGTCATAGTTTAAAAATCAAGGAACGCGAGCAAAAAACAGATATAGCGAAATATTCATTCGTTAATAGAGGTATTAGAGAATGGAATTCTTTACCTGGAGAAGTTCTCATTCCAATGCCGAAAAATGTTAAAGCGTTCAAAAAAAGGATACAATCAATATGTATGTAGATTTCTTGTACCATCTCCTGTCATGATATTCCATGCAATATTGTACATGCGACTATATGGATAAATACCATTTAACTTACCTTAGTTACTTCTATTTCTACTTAATGTATAATATTATTTTTATTCTTGATGAACTTGTTTAATTTTATATGATGTAATTTGTTTCATGTATTTTTATATTCAATACGTATAATTATTATATGTTATGTACATTTTTCAAATACTGCCTACGGGAGGTTTTTGGAGGGTTTTCCCTCCCGTCTTGGGCGAATGCCAGGCAGTTTTCAAATCATCATGTTATACTTCCCTCCAGCGTTGCCACCTGGCCAAATGGCCAAATTGCAATGCAGATTTAATAAATAAATAAATAAATTAGTAATTTTAAAACTTCCCTGATACGTCTTGACCAATAATTTTTTTTTAAACTCTCACTGGAGGAGCATTACATCAAATGAGTTTAACGGCGAAATCGCGAGTGGAAAGAAAACGTCACTTTTCAACCCGCCAACAAAAACGTCGTGATCAGTTATTTTCCGTTGAGAGAATAACAGCTCTCTGCAGCACGTATCTCTTATTTGATTGAGTGTCCGATGATTTACGATTCCGCCCAACGTGACTGGAAAGGGATAATGTTTGTGAAATTCCATTCTGAATCGCGTTATTGAATATTCTGGAACTACATGACCCAAAGACCCTTTTCTTGTTATGGATTGGAAAGTTTGGGGTTTCCTAAGCACGCGGAAGCTGCCAACTGCAATGAATGGTACCCATATTAGAAAATGTTTTCAAAATTACATATACATTTAATCGTAAGGGGGAAATTGTGTACAATAGGCGGAATAAGTACTTAAGAAGTACCGATTTCAGAATTAAATACAAAAATAGTAAGGTCCAGAGTCAGTATGATCCTGAATGATGAATATATATGCAGATTTTGTAACAGGAAAATAACATATATCAAAAAGCAATCATAATAGAGGTGTTATACAATGGAAATAAAACTTCTCTTTCACAGCAGATTTAATTCGGCAATGTGATTCGCATAATCAGACAAAGATAATTTTCCAATTCATGATTATACACAAGTAATAAACGGATAACGATTGCCCTAAGTTAGGATTTTGGAGGGTATTCTGTGTACTGATACATGGATATGCTAAGAACTTCAAGCAAGAAAAATCTCTTCTCCATGTATATGGATCTATACAAAAAGGATTTTATATCCTTTGATATCGTTTATCGAAAATAAGTGTAGGTTTACGATGACCTGGTCATGCAGCTACAACATAATGAAAATAATAATGATAGAGACAATGATAATAATATAAAAATATATTAAACAAAATATAGTTGATAATCGTACATGAGGTTCATCAGATGGGATCAAAGGATAAACAGAGGTAAAAAAATAGTTCGTCATTGGACCAAGTAACTGGATGCCAAGAAATCTAGAGAATGAGTCAGATAAAAGTAGAAATTCTTCCGCGGCTGGAGAAAATTATACAAATGGGCTTGGTATGCAGGCAGACGTAAACATTCGCAAACTTTTTTCCTTGGAAGGATGACGAGAGTCTTTCCCGAGACTCTTGGAAAACCTTTTTCAATCACTTTCGAGCTATCCACCCGGAGGCCGCTCAGTGCCACTGTGTAATTAGTTCGACAATTTTCTAGCGCATTATCGAAAGGGAAAGTGAAATACATCACGTGAGAAGGAAAATCAAGCGTGACGTGTTTTTCTTCGTACCTTTCTCGAATTCCGGCGAAGCAATAGTGGAGACTTCACTAAACTTTCAAATATTATCTATACATAGGAGGCGAGGGAAATTTTGAAATGAATCCATGTTACTGCAAAATTCATAATATTGGCAAATTCTACGTTTCACCCTAGCATTTTCTGTACCAAGGAGCAGGGATACACCTGGGACACGGCGGGGGAGCCTATGGCACACGTGTCCTAAACGGCACCTAAGAAAATATTTTGAAACGCAGAACACTAGCGGCATTATCTTTGTCACGTTATAAATGTGAACTCTGCTCAATATTAATGATAATTAACGATTATTTAAGTTAATTAAAAATATCAATTAGACCGTTGCCGCAATCAAATAGATAATATGTCACTATAGAAAAAGAGAAAAAAATTTTTAAAACTTTGTGGTTTCCTCATGTATTTTTACTTACGATCGGTTTTGACTGCCGATAGTCATCGGCAGGTACATAGATACTGCACTGTACTGTATAGATCTGTAATCCTATAGACTAGGTACATTTTTTCAATTTATAGCAAATTTTGAGGGGAGGCTGAACAGAGGGGAATGGTTGAGAAAGGAATTATCGTTAGCAAATTCAGAGGTCGCCGAAACGATCTCAATGATCCAAATGGATCAATTGATCTCACGATCCAAAATACCCAGTTTCCTCCCTTTAGTCTGCTGGTGAAGTCACTCTATGGTTTGGTACCACATGAGAGGGTAGACAATATATGAGGTGATAATAACAGTCGAGTATTAACATTTTGGCCTCATACGAAAACCGTAACTTACTTCTTTTCCTGGGCCCCCAAAGTCTCGGGCATGTGAGAACCCGCTTTTCCAGCTCGCTTTGCTGAAGAATGAAGGTCTGCAATAATCGAAATTTTCGGACCAGGCCCGGCTCGTTCATAATTGAGCCCGAACCCAGCCCGGCCCGAACATAGGAAGAAATTTACTTTCAAGTCTGAGCAGTGTCCGAACTTTTCTAAATCAAGGATAAAATATCTTTCCTTCCCAAGATATACTCAGGCCCGAGCCCAATACACTGCCATCTTTACACAGCCCCAAACCGGCCTATGCACTTCGACTTCGACTGCCGAAGTGACTAAAAAGTTAACGCTACAGAAGCTTCCGTTACAGAATTTCTTCGGTAATTATTCTCATTCACCATCATCCATGGCTAAAAGTACACTTAACTTGGTTGTAAATGAAAATCTCATTAAATAAACCTCTTGACTACAACTTTTATTCTGACTTTATGAGGTCAAAATGACACTTGCCAGACTTATCTGGAGTTACATTTTACAACCAAAAAATTAAACAACCTAAAGCTGAGGGATTATTCTTATACCAAAATTGCATTGTTATCGAAGTATAAAAGGAGATTGATTACGATTATTTCCCGACATTTCACTGCATCACATAGCGAATGGTGAGGAGAGTGGATGATTTATCATTAACATTTCAGATAGACCAAGATACGGATTTTACATTAGTACATATTTCTTACTCAAATGATAAGATAAAGCGTCATCGCATCATTATAATTTCTATCAGACATACTGTTATCGTGTATATCTCACTTACAAGGAGAGGCTCTCACTTTTGTCCGGGGATTTTGATGAAACTTTCTGTAGTGGTACTGGTAGTAGAGTAATGAAAAAGTGAAATGGGGTTCTTCTTGTAAATGAGCCTTAGTTTCGCTACAATAATTAATTGGAAATATATCATCCAAATATAGGCGATACCGCAATACACTCCCTTGCTCGCCCATGTACTCGCTGTTTGGAAGCAGCAAATAAACCTCAATGAAGAAGAGCCTCACCTAAAGTATGATGGGTGGTTTTAAACGTAGTTTTCGGTAATGCTTCGGTTTCCATTGATACTTATTACACTGTCCTTCATTAAAAATTGGTATTTGGTCTCATAAAATATCCTTCGCAAGCGCTATTTTCACATTTAAGCAAATTAACGACTATTTTGAGAACGCAATAGGTATTCGCTTTCGAATGATTTAGGATTTCATGTTTAAAAATAGCGATTGGTTTTTTAAATTAATTAATGAAATCAATGACTAGGCGCTTCATAGTTGTTTGTTGGATAATTAATAATCAGCTCCAACTACTTACAAACAGATTCGGGGAAATTTTCCGGAGCTACGATCTAACCCTACGTCGCCTCTGTTCTTGAACGGAACTCAACGCCAGCATTTGTCCAAATATGTCGGATTATACAAAGAAAAACGTCCTCCATTAGGATACAAGAGGTGGCTCACTCTTTGGAAGAAACTTATTTCCATGGAAAGGGACCGCAGAGCCGGTGACAGGCGAGTGACCGCGCGAGTGACAAATGTGTTTGAGCTTTGTTCCTTGGGTCTCTCAGGTCTCATTGAGACTCTCTCGTTTTGATTGGGTCCTACGTATGACACCCGCTCTTCCAACTTCAACATAGGTTTTAAACTATTTTCAGTTAACGATAAATGAAAGTTCTTTGATCTTTTAATATAACTGTTTTAAATTAATAATTGAATATTATAATTTAATGTTAATGATCTCAACCTTTGGGCATTAATCATTAAGTCCTGAAAGCGATATTAAGTGTATATCAATTGCATTCCTGAAACTATTCTATTATAGGGATGTTAAGTAGGGTCGATGATAATGACAGTTTCTTATATTAGCGACATTTATTATCATTTAATTGATGATATTTCATTTTGTAAGTTAGCAAAATAGTAGCAGTTAATTGTTTCCTAAATCCTAAATCAGTCGAAGGCAAATTCCTTTAATTTTTGGCAGATTCCAAGACATCGTGACCTAACAACGGCGGATCGTGTCGTGATTGCAGGATCGTGTCTCACGAAACCTGTGTTACTTTCTTACTATGAATTTGGACCTTTGGAGATTCCTAAAAGTTTTGAGTATTGAAGAAGATGAGGAAAAATTACAAGCTGCTTTTGCAGTTTTAAGATTTCTGTTGTTGAAGTTAGGAAGTTGAAAAAATAAACATTTGACGAAGAAAACGACGTCACAGCGGTGCCGGTGATTAACCAAATGGCAAAAAATGTACAGTCGCGCCATAGCGTTATTTTATGGAGGGAGGCAAACGAAGGGATTCCTACATCCTCAATGAATATTTGTACTGATTTTGTAGAAGTGAAATCTTCCGAAAGCAAAAGACATACTACTCTTGGCCTATTTTCGCAGAAAGAAATTATAATTACATAGCAACGTACAATTTTACTTAAAAATTAACTTACAATTTTTTCTTCGAATTTCAAATTATTTTTCTGTAACAAATTTTAATTTAATCATTTACTAAAAGGTTGAAATAACTTAATGTTTATTTCGCTTCGAAATTCACTTTATTGGGGCAGTCGCTTAATTGGTCCTAAATACCCAACGTAATCCAAGCGTAATCTTGCGCTATATTTTATTGGTGGTTTAGCTCAATTCTCAAGCGTTCCGAATTGTAGAGATCCAATAATTTGTCAAATTTACGAGGTAATTCTTTTATAAACGATGTTTCATCGTGAATAGATAAAATTCTTTTGCACTGAGCATAGATCTTCTTTGAATGCTCAATTTGAAGAATTCATATTGAAAACTGGCACGCAAAAAACTAAACTGCCTTCGCCAAATCCTCTTGAGCGCAATCCTTCAGTAGCACCCGTTTATATGATTATTTTTCCACGCATTATGATGGAATTATGAGCTCAGCACTCTCCTCTTAAAGCAAGCAAACGCTTTTTTATGTTCCAGAAGACCTTTACTCATTTCCTTCGCCGACATTACGGAATAATAATCACATCCTTAATGGTAAACATATATCATCTAAAAGTGAATCGCGTAAAAGCAATAGCAGAGAGCCTCGAAGTGTGGAGCTTCGACACATTTATTATATATTTAATGTCACATAAATTCATACAAATGCTTTATTTGTGCAAAAATAATATTCCTTTGGGATCAGCCGCAGGACTTTATCCTGCAAAGTATTCAAACTTTTCCTTAATCCTTGTGTTTTATTTGTGTTAATTTAGTTATTTGTAGAAATAAATATCATTTATTTTCAGTATATAACTTTTCATGTGTTATATTATCCACTAGATTAGTAAACTATCACGAGCATTAGGAATCAAAAGAGAAAAACTACCATACATTTAAACTAAACTAAATACATTAAAACATACCTATACATTTATCTGAATTAAAAACAATAAGGAGAGTATTGTACGCGATGATGGATCCAGTTACGTGCACCAAAATGCAATTCATTAATCACGATACTTTAATCCAAATTTTCCCAAACTGGGGTACTCCTACCCCTTGGGACCCCCTCAATCAGGCTTTTGCACAGCTTAGGGGTAAGTGAATCAGGGTATCACGATATTGAAATATTTAAAAGTAGATCAGTAACATTACTCAGCTATTTCATAATAGCACTGTTTAGCAGTCTTTCCTTCCTATACTATATTGGTTGTGCCAAGATTAACTTTAAAAGTTATACCTTATGACGTCTTAGGGGTAAGAAATGGTTCACTTTTAAGCCAAATGGGCTCCGGAAACAAAAAACGTCGAGGACCTCTGCTCTAACCGCTATGCATACAATTTGCTAATCACCTTTCTGAATCCTGCGCGGATTACAGGCTATTGATCTGTAATATCATAATATTCTGTAGTATTTATTGATTCCACGAGAAGACGTCGTTATGCTTGAAAATTGCTCACACAAAGCTTACGTAGATATTTTTTTATCATCCTACCAACCACTCACGCATTCAAAAATTTTTTTCTCTTAGAAACAGATGCCACCAAAATCATCTGGAAAGTTGTGAATCACTAACACAAAAAGGGGATCTCCATTCATTGCAGCAGTTGAAAACTTTACACTTTGGAGACCGTCATTTCGTTGCATCAAAATAGGTAGACTGTCAAAACATTACAGGAATTGTGTCTTAACCGAAAATTAATTAGCTACTACATGATGCAGTAAAACTTTACTTTGGAATTCGAGAAAATAAAAGTTCTCCGAATGATCAAGGTTCAAATTAAACGAAATAGAGGATATAGATTTTTATAATATCCATTTTTGTAATAACACAACTGCTTCTTGTGTTTGCCGAGGAGGCAACGAGACTATGAATTGGAAGATATTTCGAAGTATTCTATGGCAAATAAACAAGACTTTAGAGTAATAAGGGTGGAATTAATTCCAGTAAAATGTACCTATCAATCTTTAATGAGGAACTGAAAAGAGAAATAATGGATGTTATACCGTAATGTTACAGAATCAGCTCTGCTCCAAGGCTTTGAGTAACTGTATTAGTAAGGGGAGACATTTTCCCGAAAGGACAGCTATGGGAAGTCGCGAAACCTTCACGCGGCGACCATAAATTTCTTCGTAGACAAAGTATGTCGAGCTTTCGAGCTCACAAACAATGCGTATTTTTCCGGAGAAAGTGAGAGAATCGCAAGGAAACGAAACCCGGCGAGAAGAATACAGCGATATGCGAGTAAATAAATCATAAAGACAACCAGAGGATAAATTTTGCAGGATAGTTGACTTTCAACCATACTCATAACTTTCACCTTAATAAGATTTGACGTACGTTGTATTTTGGATAAAAAGTTGAGAAAGAGATCAAAAGTAAGCGTTCGCTTATGATAGCTAGAAGGTAAATGTGATGCATTCGAAATCTTCAATGTCTGTGTTTCAACCAGATTACTTGGAGATTACTGATGATTTCCTCTAAAAGAGGAAAATAATTCGCTGTAATTTCTCAAATTTTCACCATTCTGAGTACCCAGATATTCGCGTTTCCGCACGTGTGCGATTTTTTCCCTCTCTCTTTTAAAATTTCGGCTAATTTGATTTAACGCCACATTCACAGTGACTTAGTGCACATTTTAATTTACTACTGCACAAAAAGCATTATAGCTATTTGTAACAGGAAGTAATCTTTTTTTTCTAAATCCAACATATCTATATTCCATAGAATACTGTATAATCGGGCCCAAAGGCTTTTAACTCACTTGAAATGTAAAATTGTAACACAGAGAAAAAGTGTTCTCGATTAAGGTAAAACGTTATTATTTTGTTTTGGTGAACTAGAAAGTTTTTAAATTCATGAAATCAAACCTCGACTTTACACTACTATATTACGTTTTTGTTGTGAATAACAAAACGAGTAAGCAACGTAAAGATCAATTTGTTTATTCCAAATTCGAGACTACCTAGAGCCCTCCTTTTGACATTTTGTAAATGTTACTAAGGAAGTGTTACTTTATGCTCATACTCCGCATTGATCGGAATATTGGAACTTGAATCCACTTAATTTTCCTAGATACGCGGTCATAATATTTCAGCGCCAGTTTATAGTTTTAAATCATAGTGAAGAGTTAACACGTTTCCCGATTTGTTGGTCAAACTTGTTGAACGAATACGTGCGTCCATTCCTGGTAAAATTAGTCTGAATGTGAGTTTAGTAAATATAATTTACTAAACTAAAGTCTACTTCACTAAAGTGATATTTCTGGGCTCTCTGTAAATTTTTAGATTGCAGTTCAGTTTTTCATGATAAAACTCATAAAAACTAAATGTCAAAATCAGGAATTTCGCCACTGACAATATCTAATACTTGTTCCATCGATGTTATTTATATTAAAATATCAAAGGAAAACGCTTTTGTTAATTTCAATCTAGAAATTCTAGAAAACCCCATTTCATTATGTTGTATGTACCATTAATAGTGTAGTTGTAAGTATATGTATCATTGGATCGATGTTATTTATATTAAAATATCAAAGGAAAACGCTTTTGTTAATTTCAATGTAGAAATTCTAGAAAACTCCATTTCATTATGTTGTATGTACCATTAATAGTGTAGTTGTAAGTATATGTATCATTGGATTATATTATTTAATGACACATTTGTATTATAGTTTTAATATTGATGATTCAACTATATTTTGTGATAAAATTAAGAAATTTTGATTAAGAAAAAAATAATGAATTCGTTCGCGTTTTAACTTCTTTTTATCTCCTCTTTAAGCCGACATTCACTTGTTATCATAACCAGGTTTTACGCCTTTAAAGGTTTATTTCTAGTTATATGAAAGTTTTGGAGATAAAACGGTACATCAGTACGAATAAAGCCGACAAATTTTTGTGTTCACTGTGGAAATTTACTCTGAATGAATGATGAGCCTGAAGAAAACTCTTCAGGCTCATCTATCTTATCCTTTACCATTCCAAGAGTTTTGTTAATTTCGCCCACTTCCCATCTCTTTAAGACATGAAATTCTTTCCATTCATTTCTGAGTTCCTCTTGAGTTACTCGCACTTACGGTTTAAAAAATGCTGTACCTACCGCTTTTAGTAAGTTATTTTTGTGGTGTTATCACGACGTTGTCCCTGATATACATTATTAGAACCGTTTTATTTTAATGTTTTTCAGGTTTCAGGAGAAATATTTCCTTCTCATCGAAGAGGAATTCATAACAGTTCGTATCAATTTACGGATGTGAAAATCTTTGTCACTTCGACGATTCGGCCTTCGAAGGATGTAGTGTGGCATGTCGTGTTGCATTGTGGGAATTCCCCCGCCAGACGTGAAGCATTACCGTTGCATACCAAGTCACGCAAGATTACGGAATAATTATGATCGGTCCAAATCGTAATCAAGTGTTTCGCGAATCTTTGGAGTATCAAATTTCCTTAAGATTGATAAATAGTGAATTTTAATCTTCTGAATGATGAACTCGGATGAAGTAGCTGCGACTGTTGGCTTTATTCAGAAAAGTCTCATTTAATTTTCGTTGGCTTTATTCGGCCCATCTGAAAAAACTCCCTCCTCCCAATTACAAATTATATTGTTCGCCTCAGCAGCATTTCCTCATTAGGGTTAATTGCGTCTTGGACGATAAGCGTTGGCTTCTGCTTGCGACTGCTTTTCGCGTGTCTGTTATTGTCGTGGACCAACTTCTACCTACACTTTGGGTCTTTCGAAGCGAGCATTTTTCATTGTATCTTTTACTACCTCTTCTCTGAATTAAGGTAGATTGAATGTTTCATTTTAAGAATTTCTGTTGGAACGCGTGCCAGATAGGAAAGTCCCGAGCCGATCTTTCCAAAGTCACCTCAGCGGTTGATCATAACATGGCTGTCGACTCATTTATGTCTATCGACCCCTAAAATTCGATGCGTCTCATAAAGCATAGGTTTCTGACTCAACTCGTATTATGCGATGATGTCATTCTCTCATTTACTCAGAACTGGAATACTATGAGTAAAGCACGATATCCCATTCATTTTACTCGTAAAATATTGCAATACCTGGCGTCATCCTTTGTCTGACGTCATAGAAGTCTTAACTATAAGGTCCTAGGGGCTACCGGGTGTGAAGTGTGTTTGCATTTTATGAAAGCGGTCCTGGGTTGGATTCCGGTGGAACCTATATCTATGATTTGACCTTAACTATTAACTGTTAACCATAAGGTATTAGCCGTAACCTAACCCCATGAGAGAATCAGTAGTATCTTAAGTTATCGTTACCACTTTGATGCCTTAACTCCTTCCTCATCAATCCAAACTTCTCTCAAGTAAGTAGAAGGAGCCTAGAAATTTTGTCTCCTTCCTACTCTTCTTTTTAAATTCTTCGCGCAATCTCTCGTGGGGTTCGTCGTGTTAGTTCCGGCATTTCTCTTACACGGTATACCATATTTATATACTAGTGATTAAATACATTTTAATTCCTATCTAACTCTGATATGCGCGGAAATCTTTTTATGCCCAGTTCAAATAAAGGATAATAATTAACAGCGATCGACTTTCCGAGGACCATTTTATATTATACGCCCTGTGCCTTTTTCACCTAACGAATTAAAGTCAAATTACCCTTAGTAACTAATGTACTTTCTCTGAAATTATGAAGCAATCGCAGCCTAGCTTCTAATTTCCTTTCAAGCACTTCCAACCTGCGTCTGAGAGCGTTTGCGTAAAGCTTACTTTTCCATTGTAGCACTTTTTCACAAATCGTATCGCCTTGCTCTGCACTCTTTCGAGTTCGCGAGCATTCGTTTCATCCGCTGGGTCCAATATACTCGCTGCATATTCCAGATGTGGCCTGACTAAGTTCAAATAACATCGATCTCTAACCTTTTCATGGCATCTACCTACAATGCTCTTTATAAAACCGAGCTTTTTAGTTGCTGTACCGCAGAATTTTCGGATATGTGCGCTCCAGTTTAAGGTATTTGTAAGAGCGATTCCGATATATTCCACTGAGTCGACTAAATTTATGTTCATTCTACTAATTTGTACGGGAAGTTGTTATGCAATTCCGGCGTAAGGAGTATTGCGACTTCTTAGTAAAGAAGATCATTCGTTTCCTAATCATCCACTTTTGTGGATGATTAGGAAACGAATATTTACTTTTATACGTTTGTCTCTAAAGTCTGTGGTGATTTTTTTCTGCATGGCGTAGCATCTTTTAAGTCGTCGATTATGAAGTAGCATGCCTTACGGCAAATCTCTGAACGCACAATCCCAAGTTAGATTTCATGTGGACGTAGGGATGGCTACGTCCGCATGAAATCTAACTTAATATAAAATAATCTTATCTAACGAATTATTGACTTAGTACGTAACTGTCCATATTTATGAATTCATTGACTAAGTACTTTCTACTCTGTCCTTATTCTATTCATACTTTAAAAGTTTATTCTATGTCCAAGTGGGAAACTACTCTAATTACTTAATTATCATTCAGTAAGTGAATTTTTTTGGTATTCTCTAAAAACCGAAATCGATCGGAAAATCGCAGATACTTGTGAAAGGCGAACTACTTGTCAAAGATAATGGACAACCATTCCTCGACCGTATGCTGAACCGTTTTTGCTTGAAAAAACATTTATTCATTCATTATACTTTCCGTAGTAAGAATTTTAGGAAGCTAAGATCTAGTTTGCCTGAGAAATTGTTTGATTTCTCGAATCAGACGTTGACCGAGAAGGCAGGATGATCGAAACATTCCAGCTTTTTTTATAGCGGGGGCGAGAATGGCATGTGGGTACGTGGGATTCAGATAATTAGGAGGCAAGCTGCGGAATGACACTATTGGGCACACACCCAATGCCACACGGACCGCCAATTAACGCTCTGTAGGCTCAGTATGAGTCATCATCAACTATTGAGCCCTATTCGGCATTTCCTGAGAAACAAACACATTTCTTATTGATATTTTCTCATGAAACATTCCGTCGTACTTACGTATCTATATTGAGAATTACCACTACTTTTAAGAGTCTCTAATGCTATTAATTGTACTAGTGCTGTACTATACTCCGTCCTTATCCGAAACTTTGTCCCCTTAAAACTGCTGCATCTATTGTGAAATTCAGAAAATGGATAAAATTCCCAGAAAATGCAACATTATGGCTTTATGAAGGGCCCTTTTTTTACAGTATTCTAAGTCAGAAATATCTTGTTTGCTTTAAAATTTTAGTATCCCATTAGGTTTTGGTATTATTCGTATTGTCTGCATTACCTAACCTAATCGAGTAGTTCGAATTTTTATCGCCAAAATCAAATTCGAGCTGCATCTTTAAATGATTAAAAATCGGAGGATTAGTCTGTAGCAATTCTCTTAACCCAAGTCAGTGCCTTCATTCACTCCAAATTCTTACTTCCTAATTCCTAGTACCAGCCATCTCTCGTGATACAATCTGTCTTCCTTTACCAAACTCTCCATTATTGTCTTTATGGAAAACTACCATGTTCATGAGTTCTCAGACATGCCTTTTTTCAGTTGTTGACGTAATGTAATGCGAAGAAAAACTCTACATGCATCATCCAAAACCATCAATCTATACTCTAGGATAATGATAGGATTCTTATCGATAGTGCACTTTAGGCCGGTAATAAATTTATGAAAACTTATTTCAAATTCTTCTCTCACGGGAGGTAACAGTTGTAGTGAAAAGGCTCTATATAGACTCATTCCGATATACGATAACAGACATATGTTTAAATTAAATTAAATTCCGACATGATCGACGGGGGCGTTCACTAGTAAGAAAATAGTAGTGAGAGTTATATAGTAACAAAATAGTAGTGGGGAAAAGTACGCATGGAACTCATAGATATAAAAAAAAAGCAAATAACACTGTTTTGCGAGAAAAGCTACGGTAGGCCCTCTATTTATTGGGCACAGATGATCACTTAATGGAAATTATCAAAGAAGTCCACGAAAAAAAATATACCGTGTATGTAAATAGGAAAGGACTGTCGACGCAGATAATAACAGCTGGAGATTTGTTTCATGGTTAATTATCTTAATTGTATTGCTGTGCATGTCTATGTTAGGTGGTGTGGTAAGTAATTTAATTATTGAAAAACATTTCCTTAAGAAAGCGCCGCATTACAAAATATACCAGTAAGCTGAAAATGTAACGATAAAGTCTTTGGAGCTTTTCTTGGAAAAAAAATGCAATTGAAGAGTTTTCGCTTTGTAAATTTCTGAACAAACGCTCAAACTTGATAACCACATAAAAGTGAAAGCTGAGCCTGTACGGTCTGGAAGAAAACATTTAACCGTCTAACAGCGTTGTTTTTCCACGAAACGTTTCATAAGAATGTACTAAACGAAGATGACAATAAAGCTAAGAAAAGAGAATTATAGCCTCAGACGGGGAGTCCGCGGCCTATGTTGGGAGAAGCATATTGAAATACCCTAGCCCATGAAGATCACGGGCCGCCAACCCGCGTAAATCGCGGGCTAAGCAGCTGGAGGGTTTAAGTCCTTGGTGAAGGATTTGGTTATTTCGAGTTTGAAGATTTAAAACGGTCGAAGCATACCTATAGAAGTTAATGAGAACCGTTTTGTATTAGAAGCATTTCGGGACGTTTTTCTTCAGACTTAAACTTATTGAATTTTTATCTTATTCCGTTGTGTCGATCGTTAAGTTTCTAATGCTGGCCCACGTTCATTAACAACTGAAACAGTTACATCTATCTGTAATGGTACATCGCCGATAAGAAATTATAAATGAGAAAAGTAGTTATGTACATGGAACATCCTATTTTTTTGGAAAGATTTGTTACAGAGATCAAATATTTACCCTTAGTTTCTAGTTCTATCAAAGCCGCAAAATTTCCAGATCTAACATGTTTTCTTCCGCCGTAATTTTCCAGTGCGACTCATATTATGATTCCTGCGGCACGAGTTGTTTCGATTTACCATGAGAATGACTGAAAGGTGAGTAAATGTATTTCCTTAGCAAGCAACATTCTTTAGACTGTTTTCTAAAGGAATCCAAGGCTATAGAATTATACGTTGTGAGTTGAATTTTTCAACAATCCCAGAGTTCATAATTTGATTTGAATTGGTAAAGTTGGAAATAACTTTGTCCAGCTTACTCTCTAACTGTTCAGTGGTACATAGAAGTTATTTCTACCTTTACCGTTATGTATATCATATATATATTATATATCACATAGGACTCATCCATCGATTATATATATGAATTTATTGAGAAGGAATACCCAAACCCTTTTGCAGGATTTCTTACTTGTCCGTTACCATTTTGATGTTCGAATGTCGGCGCACATTAGACGGTGAAGCGCAGTTCCGAGAACTCATTAATGACTGATTGAGTGTTAGTTATTAAGGAGAAGCATTGAATCCTCACAAGGATATGATTATTGTAATCAACTGAGAAAGATATTGATTTTTAATAAAAACCTTATTCCAGAGTTGAAAAACTCATCGCTAAGCTATTGCAAACACCAAGTTGTCTAATGGATGATCGAATCTTGGTTCTAAACCCATAATTTTGAAATCTTAAAGAAAACAGAGTCAGCGAGAAGTTGTCGAATGGATTTACTTTGGAAAGTGCCTCGCTGCTTGGGTGTTTTCGCACCGGTATTCCTCTCTAGATGTCTGTTTCATCGCATAGAAATCTTACGAGTATATTTTGCACACAGATAGTCATGTGGGTAGCGCGTTCGCCTTCGGTGAAAGCGGTCCCAGGTTCGATTCCCGATGGGTGCCAACATTTATCGGAGTCGGTATGATTAACTGTGGTGCTGTCTGAATTAAGAGTCCGGTCCCCTAAAAGCCAAATACGACGGCGTGGAAGTTAATTCGATGACGACGTGTCATCCAATGTAAATGCCGCCGCCGGTCTAGGCCCCATCCCTCAAAGGGAAGTTGCGCCAGGACTTAACTATAATGTTAATTATCGAATAATGAAATAATAGAAGTATTTACTAAAACAGAAACCTTCTTCCATCATATCCGCTGCCAAATATGTTGCATTGTCACTTGTTTAAGCAGGAAAAAGAAGGAATAATTTGCAGGAAGTTTCAGATGAAAGAACCCCCGAGTATAACTTAGGAATGAAGGTCAGCTGTATACAAGCCCACCAAAAAGGGAGGTAATAAAACCTGCAAATTCGATTCAAAATAGGTAGAAGAGAATATCAAATGAAATAACATTGCAAAAGAGGAAAAATTATTTTGAAAATTTTTAGCATCACAACAATTCACAAAAACTCAACAGAAATTAAACTGAAAGAAATAAATCACTGCAAAGAAAATACTTCTTCGTAAAAGTTATAGTACATACAAATCTAGCTAAAATTTATGGAATCGTAGGAAGGAATTTAATGTGGTGTTGAAAGTAGACGGGGCTTATTCACACACCTACAAAGGAGGAATTTTGTGTTATAGCAACGGAAATTCCCATTGATGTACCCTTTTTAGATGGTTGGCTCTTCATCTCACAATTCGACCAGTGCCATAAGCTTTCGCGACACCAAAAATATCTTATCCTGAGGGATATTTCGGTTGTGAATCCAATGATTCACAAAAAAGCATTTGCACCGTGGTTTGGAGACCCTAGTTGAAAGCCATTTGCGGGGGGAACGAGACCTGATAAATGTTACATTTCATCTGGATTCGACTTTCAATCTTTATAATAGATTTTTACTGCACATTTTCATTCCATGAGATCACCGCTTCATCCTCGAATTTAGCCAAGATTGCAAAAGGATTTCTTTCCAAAACCACTGAAAATAAGAGATGATGGGTCATGGGGAAATGAAGTTCTCGACGTGATCCGAAGAACAATGGAAATCTAGTGATTTCGCCTGAACGGTCATTTGGCAGGATCCATGGCGTCATGGATTGTCACGAGACAAAATTTCCTTCACCTCAACAGCGGAGGAGACCAAAGAGCAGGTTAAATACTGACGAGAGAAAAAGACTACGTGTTTCAGAGATGCCTAACCCTCAGCCAAGGTCGCCACCTCTATAACCTACTCATAAATGACTTATGACGCGGAAGAAGCCTACGAGAGATTTTTATTCGAAGGTCATTCATTCTCCTCCCGGAGAAGAAGATGCCCGCATTAGAGATGCGTAACGCCCTTCGTAACTTTGAGAAGAAATTTCATGGGGAAAGCTTGAAGGAGAACCCAAAAGCTTTCTGGACTTAAGTTAAAGAGGTACAGGGACAAACGGTTAGCTCATTACCCTGTGTATTAACCATTCCTATAAGTAACTTCATTACACACATTGTTACTTTCCAGGGATGCAAACATTTTCTGTAGCTCTTAGTCCGTCTCGTCAATATTAGTCAATAATTACTCCTTAACTAATCACGTGGGATTAATGTGACCCCAAATTTATGTGAATGTTCCACTTTAAAAAGGGGATAAAACTGATTCAACTACTAACATGCTAACAATTAAAGAACATTTAACGACAACTTTACTAACCAACTATTAACAAAAGACCTTTAGACAAAAAAATTTTCCTTGCAGCGTCCCTTTAAAATATGGATGGAATTGCTTCAACCGATCAAAGATCATAAATAAACTTTCTGACAAACACTCATGAGGTTTTTGCATTTCAATCTGTAATTTTTATTCAAAATACAAAACGCATACAAATTTTCAAACTAGCAATTTTTAGTCGAATTTAATTCTATTAAAACAGGACCCATCATCCTCAAACTTTCAGCATGCGTAGAATAAGGTCGAATAATATTGGTAAAAACTAGCCACACCTCATGTGCAGTTTTTATATATTCTTTATGCAACTATGTCGCTTGAAGAAGAACATAAAAAAACTGCACTTTTACTTTCTGAAATAAACCTAAATAGAGGATTGAAAAAACGGTTAAGAAGTTAGAAATCGGAGTAGGTCTATGAATATGTGTGACTAATGCGATAAAGACAGAACACAGCTATAATTGTGCGTCTGAGGGTCATTGGAATTTATCAAAAAAAGAAATATTGTCATAAAAGCTGTTTACCCTTTCTCTACGACTACCGACTAAAGTCGATTTGAAGTTCTTAGTCCTAAAACGCGCTAATCGACTTTAGTACACGCCCTCTAAAAAACTGTATATTCTCCCACAGTAATTGACAATTGGTTTCATAGATATTTGCTGATTTCAGAATTCTCATGCATTGGGCCAAAGATAGTGTTTAGGATTTATTTTTTCGTATCCAGACGAAACAAAGTTCTCGTTTAACGTGGTCGACTTCGTCTCGTACTTTCTGGCCTTATACGGAGAAGATCTTATGTATATAACAGTTTTAACTTTATTTCGTATAAATACGATCATAATGTTGAAATTGACGTTAATTTTTAAATAATAGTTGAAAAAATTCAATATTTTACAGGATTTTTTTTCTGTGACGGAGAATATATTTTCCTTTATTTTGTGTTACATCGCTTAACTTTCTTTTTGGATACTTATTGAGGAGGTTTGTTAAATTTATTACTTGTGTTTATGATTGCAACTTTATGTTATCTCCTCCAGTGCATTAAAAAAGATTGTGCTTCAAATTTTTAAAGGTTAACGCAGTGTACGATATATATGGGTAGCTGCTAGTAATTTCTTATTATTTTTAAATATAATTTTTACATTTCCCATACAATCACATGAACTAATGGATTTTAACGCTAGGAGGACGGGAGTTTCACACCTCCTTGAAGGATGGAAAGGAGCCATATTGGCCCATAAAGTTTTCTCAGCATCTTAAAGTCACTTTCTTCTGCCGCACTTTATTAATTTTCAACAAATGACATTTTAATACTTTATCTACACTACTAATGCTATAAATGAGACATTTTCTAGAGAGCACATGATTTTGAACAGGGCCAGTAGCCACTAGGGTGAAGTTAGCAGTGATGTAACGAGAGGGAAGAACGGTCGGAAAAATTCACAAGACCATTTCGGTAGTTTGGAATACAATTTCTGAAAAAGAAGCACCCTTCGGTAGCGCAACGTAGTAACATTAAATTTCTTTTTCTTTAACGTGTAATACCAGAAAAAAAATCTTGCGGAGATTGACAGCACAGTATGGGCATGAGACACTTTCGAGATCTCGCGTGTTTTCTTGGCACAATGTGATAATGGGAGGCCGTCAAAGGGTCGGAAAAGAAACCCATGATCGTCGTCCGCGGACAAGCATCACGATCTTCTGGTATCCGGGACTAACCGGGAATCGAACCCGGATCTTCCACTTTCTGGGTAACTTTCTAACCAATTGAGCTATCGTGCCAAAACTTGCTAAAGCAGTAACCCCAGAAGCGAAGATCCGGGTTCGATTCCCGGTCCTGTCAGACTTTATTCATGTACATACGTTTCTCCTTAAGAATGCACAACAATGTTTGGCTATAAAAAATTTATTCTGAGAAAAGAAACATAAGTTAAATAGTATTACACTATCGGATATCATATATAAATAAAAAGCAAATGTCTGTTCGTCCGTCGGTCCGTCCCCCTATTTATCTCAGGAACGGCTTGACTTAGAGATCTGAAACAAACTGCATTGTGTTTCTACAATGTATGCATCAATCTCCAGCAAAACTTTTCTCATCACTGTAAACGCCCGGGTTCGAACCCAGGATCCCGTTATACGTTTCCATAAGCGATGAACATAAAGTACGTTTTCATGACTTGAAGGTGTTGTTTCTTTACAGAATTAAATTAGAAACAATGGTCCTACGAAATTGAGTCAGGTGTCATAAGGAAGGAAAATGATCATAGAATCTTATTCTAGTTTGACATTCATATAAATTCGAAATTGCGAGGATTATGATAAAATACACAGAAAATTCGTAAAATTTTTCGAAAATAAACAACCCATCCCGTTGACGACCAAGGCAATTGTTGAATGTTGATTTCATGAATTATCCCATATAAGTACATACACGGGGATATCCAGTTCTTATATTTTTCTATATGAAATGTACGTAATATAGGCTTTCATGACTTCAAATCAGTAGAACAACTATCATAAATAAAGGTAAGAAATATATTGAGTTATTATGAACTTACGACGGACTGTTTCTGGCTTAGGAGGACCAGATATGCACGATAATTAAATTACGTTCAGTCATGTTTGACGTAGGTGTTCACTAGTTTCATAATCAACAATGATAAATTTGCTCATATAGTCTCGACTTTGGTAATGATAGAACACAATAATACAAAGCAAGAAAGAAGAACGAAATCTGAAACTCGAATTAATTATCAAACATAAAACCTATGTGTCGTATGTATCCATTTAAACGTCGTGTAACATGTGGATATTAGCTCGATAAGCCTGCTTTCCTGGTGAAAAAAGCGAGTCTTACAATTAGATATTACCTCCAAAATTTTCACCATATAGCTTACACAACTTAGCTGTTATGATTATTCCCACGTTTATTTCAACAAATATCTTCCAAATTTGCCGAGAAGCGGCCGTAACAGCATAAGCGTAGCATTACTCAGCATAAGCATAGCATATTATTATAAGCATACTCATCCAAAGATTCTCCACCACCACGGCAAATTACACTCCCGAATATAAAAATCAAAGCCCAACGATCCATACAAGATATCGTCCTATAAACAAAGGCCAATAAAAACTTAATTTTCTCCGAATTGCAAAATTTGCAAAATTTTATTCGTTTCTCTAAAAATGTAATAAAATATGAGATTGATAAATTGTGCTCGACGGCTAAATTATGATGCGGTATTCTGTATCCATATGAAAAATAAACAAAAGACCTAGCCTTTTAATTCCAAATAGTTGCTACTGATTGCAGTTATAAAAATTTCCTCCGGTGAAAGCGCAAACATTTTATTTTGTGTTGTTGCTGATGATGTGAATACATGACCCTTTCAGAAATTGTGGGAAAGCATGTTTTCTTCCCATTAACTTAAAAATTGCCGTTTAAATCGCCAGAATAAGCCTACAAGTCGTGGTTTTTTAACTCCGAACACTGAACTTCGCGTATAGGCGGTCCGACGATAGCCTATCTTCACAAAGGGAAAAATGTGGGTGAAGGGAAAAGTACATTAGAGTATATTATGGGAGTTTAAGTCATATGGTCATACCGACTATAGCAACGATTGAGATCTGAGATGGACTATCACAACGATATTCTTGGCTATCCGAGTCCTCACATCTTTGCGATCATACTTAAGTGTTGGGCACCAATTGTAAAAATTCTTGCGAAAAGAATTCTAATAACGGCAAATGTAGGTCCTGACAATGCTTATGACACTAGCTCAGAAAAATCGTGCTTTTCGTTTAAGGTGTCCACATTCTAAGAATTTTTTTGAAGGAAAAAGGGGAATTATATTGCTGAAATTTAGCCTTATACTGCGTTGATCTTGTCCCAATGGAAATCTTCTATAAACTCCTAAAAAATTACTTCCCCCTACAAAATCGGCATCAGAGAGTCTAAAGTATCCAGAGAAAGAAAGAGAAAGAGCATCGAAAAACTCGTACAAGAATTTCCTAGCAAGTGATAAAGTTGGTATTTACAGTAATACAGTCGAAGCGAAATAATGAAGTGAATGAAATTTCTATGGGATGTATATTTGTGTATTTTATGAAAAACGTTTTACTAGTATTTGTTAGTGAAGACGGCAATCTGTTATTTGCATCTAGGGCCTCTGATAGCTTAAATTCGCCCTTGGGTAGAATCCACTTGCTCGACTAACTAGCTAACTAACAATAACTAGTTCGACTTGCATCTCTGGAAAAATCGCACAGAACCCTAGCAGGATTCGAACCTGGTGATTCAATGTCAGTTGGCAAGCATACTACCTTTGAAATCGGCCATACGAAAATTACGAAAATAATCACCCTCGAACATTCGCTCGAGTGGTATTTCACAGCGTCTATTTCCCCAATCACCCTCACCGAACGGCAATAGGAAGTAGGGAATTCCCTTCTTCAAACGACTCCCTTTCTCTTCGGAGACACCATTTCGCTTACTTTGACCAAATGCTCCTCCGCGCCATTATATTAAGCACCATCACTACCGCCGCATTTCGCCCAAACACCCTCTTTTGTTATCTTATTAGCCTTCTCTTCCCTCCGTCCTTAAGGTCGCCCCAAGGCTCCGCTCTTTTTTTCCTCTCTTCGGACCCATTATTATTGTTTTTTTCTGTCGAAGACCGTCGATCTATTTGACGAACCGGTGCCACGGAGAGAAATCTTCCTTTTTACCCGAATAACTATCTCGTTTTTAACAGTAGGCATCTATCCATGTGCGGGGGAGGTTTTTTCTGCCTGCAAAACGTTCCTGGAAGATTATAACGGCGGTGATAGCAGTGTTTTGCTCCTCCCTCGCTCGCAACGTTCTCTATTACCTGGAAGGAGGTCTGCCTCTGGCAAGGGCAAGTCTCACCAGGGTTGCGCGGAGCAGTCCCTGCGAAACGGATTTCCTTGTTCTCTACGAGAATCTGGTGATCTTAGACTCACATATTTACATACATGAATAAAAGATGCTTCACATCCTTTCGTTGTAATAACAATGATGATTTAGATTACAGAGTATTACTTTGTTTTTAGAATCTAATGCTTCGTAAGCGAACCTTACTGATGAGATTCAGCGAAGAAAACAAGTCTTTAGGGTGGATTCTCAAAATAACGTTCCCCTTTCTATTTATCATTCAACTACCAACGACCTCCATATAGTTATCAGTAGCTGAGAGCTGTATAGAAGTTCAAATTCGCCTTCCATCTCCGTATATTTGATAATGAAGTCATTTTCAATAATGAATGATATTAGAGGTTGGTTGATTCTTAAGTAATTCAAAAATAATAATGATGAAAGTATTTATGGAAGGGCGAGATTGAGACTTCCTAGTCCCTTTTAACCCTTTGTAATTGAATATTTAAAAGAAAGAGTTTTCTTTTGGAAGATACAAAACAGATAAATCAACAAAAGAAATTAAATATTATGTGACTTAAAAAGCCGAACTCTGGACTTAGAGAAAAAAACCCTAAAAGAAAACGCCCACGAGAAGGGGTGCGTGAAAAACCCTCGAAAAACTACCGATAAAAGCAACTAAAATTTGATAAGAAGGAGGGAAAAACGAAACTGCCCGCAAGAAGCCTGAAAAAATGCACTGAATGCACATTCATATAGAAAGTAGTGCACATTCATATACAGAAGCAGAAATAAGAGGTGTTGAATCTACATAAAATAAACTGACTGTGAGTAACACTAACAAAAAAAATAAAGAACGAAGAAAAAAGAAACAATAAATATCAAAGAACAGATAAATATTGAAGTAATAACAAATTAATGAGGAAAAAGCTGAAAGTTCACTATGCACAAGGACATTTAAATTTTCACCAGCGGTTGCGTCAATTTCTCAATAAAAAATTAATAAAAGTTACATGAAATAGCAAAATTAACACATTCATTGAGGATCACTCCACCGTCGAAATGATAAATGCATTGGAATTGGGGGTGTCCGTAGGGAATGTTTTAAACCACACACTGCAATAATAATACAAAATTAAAATTTTCAGTTTACATTTAAAGAAATAAAAAATATTCAGAAGCATGAAAAAAGAATTCACGTTGAGCGTTGAAGGGAAGAACCAGAAAAAGTCAATAGA